>JBBDHG010000288.1:0-65000 GCA_037951165.1 Lophius americanus | reverse complement strand
ACTACTACTACTAATATTATTACTACCACTACTACTACTATTACTACTATTTCACTACTAATATTATTATTACTACTACTACTACTACTACTACTACTACTACTACTACTATTACTACTATTTCACTACTAATATTATTACTACTACTACTACTACTACTACTACTACTACTACTACTACTATTACTACTATTTCACTACTAATATTATTACTACTACTACAACCAGCACTAATATCTACATCCACATGTGTCACTATTGAAGGTCACATATCTTTGAGTAACTATCGTTGATAAATACATTATAATAATTGTAGAAGTTCTCAGCGTCGTTCGTATTAAAGTCACTAACGACACAACTGATCTCTGAATGATTGTACTACAACAAACATGAACTGTGGACCCTCACAAATACAAATACACCCACGTGTTCTTGTCAGAGGTCCACAGATAAATAATTATTACTGAATATTGTTTGGATGTAGTCTGGAATCTATTTTCATATCTTTGAGTTTTTAGAAATTGTAATATTAGACATTCTTTCTGTTATGTCAGCAGTGTGACCTTTAGTGTCGCTGTTAGCAGTGTTTGTGACAGAAGTAACACTCCTGACAGAAGTTACACTCCTGACAGAAGTAACACTCCTGAGAGAAGTTACACTCCTGACAGAAGTTACACTCCTGACAGAAGTAACACTCCTGACAGAAGTAACACTCCTGACAGAAGTAACACTCCTGACAGAAGTTAAACACGTGACAGAAGTAACACTCCTGAGAGAAGTTACACTCCTGACAGAAGTTACACTCCTGACAGAAGTAACACTCCTGAGAGAAGTTACACTCCTGACAGAAGTTACACTCCTGACAGAAGTAACACTCCTGACAGAAGTAACACTCCTGACAGAAGTTACACTCCTGACAGAAGTAACACTCCTGACAGAAGTAACACTCCTGACAGAAGTAACACTCCTGACAGAAGTTAAACACGTGACAGAAGTAACACTCCTGACAGAAGTTACACTCCTGAGAGAAGTAACACTCCTGACAGAAGTTACACAGCTGACTAAAGTTACACACCTAACAGAAGTAACACTCCTGATAGAAGTTACACTCCTAAAAGAAGTTACATTCTTAAAGAAGTTACACTCCTGAGAAAATTTAAACTCAGTAATTGGACGCTCCTTGCTACAGGAGTTTAAGGTCTTGGGGTAAACTGTTCAGAGCAACCGGGAGTTTGGAGAAGAGGAAGGACCAAAGAGGTGGTTTCAGGATGTGGTGAGAGAGGACATGCAGTTGGTTGGTGTGACAGAGGAATAGGACAGGAGAAGATGGAAACAGATGCTGTGGAGACCCCTGAAGGGAAAAGCCACAAGAGGATTTTGTCACAAAAAAAGTTCTCGATCTTGTTTTAGACCTCTCTTACTTTTCTACTATGTTTTTATTGTTAAGTTCTTCCAATCACTTTTTACAGTGTATTTTTCTTTTTTTACAGTGTGGAGATGATCCTGCCAGTAAGATGTAGGATGATAAAATACGTAGTTAACCGGAGGTCAGTGCGGTGCAGCTCAGGGGGGAGGAGGATGTGAGTGAGGGGTCTGGATGTGGACTCGCTCTGCGAGAGACGTCCCCCCCAGGACAGGTTGTCCACCTCTCGCTGAGAGACGTCCCCCCCAGTACAGGTTGTCCACCTCTCGCTGAGAGACGTCCCCCCCAGAACAGGTTGTCCACCTCTCGCTGAGAGACGTCCCCCCCAGTACAGGTTGTCCACCTCTCGCTGAGAGACGTCCCCCCCAGAACAGGTTGTCCACCTCTCGCTGAGAGACGCCCCCCCAGGACAGGTTGTCCACCTCTCGCTGAGAGGAAAGTGCTCAGTGGGGGACTGTGAGCATAATTACAGTGGTTTTGCCTCATTAAGAGCGAGGAGGCGTGATCCCGCCCACAGGTCTGACAGCTGAGCCGCCACAGATGGCGGCGCTGAGAGACGATCTCTGCTCAGAGGATGGGAGGGTCAGTCTGTCGCAGGTTTAAACATGGCCGTTTGTCCAGCCTGGGGAGAGAGGTGACTTAAACAGGAGTATTATCAACGAAATATACTTAAAGCATCAAAATCTGTGTACACATCAGGAATGTAATATTATGTTTGAGTGTTTTATCAGTATCTCATTTTATGAATATTGCTTTTGCATTACTGTGTAGGCAGCATTTTAATGTCGTCCCTGGAGGCTGGGATTCCTTTAAGGAGTACGAGAATAGATTGTGGGTTCGACTGTACGGAGGACCAAACATGACATGAAGATAAATACATAGAAAAGGTTTTGAAAAAAGGCCTTAATCAAACGTCCATTCATTCATTTACATCTGTATTTGTTTGCTTAATGACACATTTATGCATTTCCATTTTTATTTATTTGCATTTATTTATTCATCCTTTTTTGTCAGATTTGGTCCTCCATACAGAATGAAACTGAGGGTTTTCAGTTTCATTCCCCCTGGGGACCCAGCCTCCGGTCCAGTATGGGACCGGTTCCTGCCCCTGCTCTGACCCTGCTCCGGACGAGTTCTTATAATAATGAATGAATGAATGAAGTTCGGCCTTTGAAAATGAAATAATGAAATTGTTTTGTATTTATTTGTTCATTACATCCCTGAAAAGCAGGGGACAGAACTCACCAACTATTTCACGGATCATTTTAATATTTTATAGACAAAGACCTTAGAGCGAGGAAGAACTGGACTGATTTTGGGAAAGGTCAGTTGCATATTTCTGCCACTAGGGCGCTTCATCTCCCACAAGTTTTTATTAATAATTTCTCAACTGTTGGATACACATACATACATATACATGTGTATATATTTATGTATTTTCTCATTTTAATAGTATATATAATATTTTAGTCATTAATGGATAATATTTCTCATTCTTAGATGTGTGTTTTGTATATTTACATCTCATTTCATCTTTATTTACCGTTGCTGTCACTTATAAAATACTGGAGCCTCTGAAACTCAACAAAAACTAAATAAAGATTTTACTGAATACTGAATACAGAGGATTGTTTGTAGAAGGCAGGGGGCTGGGGGCTTTTCGGTTTATCTCCACACTCTGGTAGAGTATGGCAACTCCACAAAGAAAGGCCTCCAGTAGGGATTAGAACCCAGAACCTTCTTGCATTGAGGAAACAGTGCAAACCACCTCCCACCAAAAATGACATAAGGACAAACAAATTAATAAATAAATGTAGAAATTAATGAATACAGAAATGAATGAATGAATAAATAAATGTTGCAATAAATAAAAAATGAATAAAAAAATAAATAAAGCAATTTCCGACAACAACGTTTATTTATTAATTCATATATTTACTCATTTATTTATCTATTTGTTAATTTCTGCACTTATTTATTTCCACTTTTATCTGCTTATTCATTTCTACATTTATTTATTTATTCATTTATTTGTCCTCGTGTCGTTCTTGGTCCTCCGTACACACATGCTGGATGTTGCACTAAAGACAATTAAATTATACTTAAATTACAAATTACTTTTAATTGAGGGAAATTAACTTGCTTTCATGATGGGCAGAATATATTGAAGGTTGTTTCTAGAAATTCCCTGTAAAAAATACAGTAAACTTCATTTTACAAAACAATACAGAGAATTACAAGGACATTTCAGAAAATGACAGTAAATGACAGTTATTGTTATTTTTTTAACCTTGATATCATCAGTATCTAACAATTATACACTTTTATGGTATACTAATGCTAAATTAATAAAAGTTGTTTTTTACTGTAAATTAAAAATGCATATAATAGTCAATTCTGTATTTAAGGTCGTAACGTGATTTTACCAAAAGTTTTTATTTTCACAGTAAAATTCTGTGTTATCCAAGTATTCATACCGTAAAAATAAATACTTTTGATGATGTAAACATCAGAGTAACTTGGACGAGAGTCAGCGCCGGTGTTTCTTTAGTTAGTTGGTTTGAAGCTTAAAATATCAAAAACAGAAATCTAACCTTTAATTTAAGTTAAAAAAAAACACTTTTAACATACGACAATTTTTTTTTCCCTTTAGTTTCACCTGTTTGACGCAGGAACTCTGAAGTGGTGAACAGCGACTTCCTGTTTGACAGTGGTATAAATATGAGTCAGTTTCAGCAGTTAAACCAATAATGAAGAAGTTTAAAGGGACTGGGGATGTTAGACATCAGCCTGGAAGAGGACGTGTCTGTAAACTGACCCCACACACTATTGCAGAGGATGGTATAGAAAAATAAAAACGTGTTAAAGGGGCCAATAATGCTGAAGGGTAGAGAACATGTTAAGGTTCGTACTCTCGGGTTTTTTCCCGTAAACTGTGTAGAAAGAAGGTGGAAAAAAAGAAACTTTTAAAAGTAGGGGAGGCGTTGAGATGTTTTTCTCCCCTGAAGGGGTTAATGGAGACCCGGAGCTCAGAAAGTCCTGAGAGGAGACGCAGCAGGAGACCAAAAATGAAATGAAAAGAAATAACTTTATGCAGGCCTTGTCCACTCACCACACACACACACACACACACACACACACACACACACACACACACACACACACACACACTCACAATAACACAAACACACTTGGTGAACTGTTTGTTGGGGTGGGGTCTTTTTTTTTCTTCTTTCCTTTCTTTTGGTCCAGCATGCTATCGTCTCAGTCAGGATGGAGAGACGAAGACGGGGCATCCCACTCACCCTCTGCACGGCCGGAGACGAGTTCTGCTGCGCTGCTGTCATGGCAACAGCAGCAGTCGCCACCAGCAGCCGGGCCTGCGATGATCCGGCCGGGAGGAGTCACACAAACACAAACACAAACACACACACACACACACACACACACACAAGAATGGAAACTACACATCTGGGACAAACACTGAGTATGTTCCGTTGAATCGTCTTCCTCATTCCGTCCTTCAAAGTGATCAAACAAAAGTGTTTTGTTTGTCGACTGAGTCACATGACCTAAATTCAAAACACCTCAAGCATCTCGGGAGAAACTCATTTTTCTAAATATGTAGAAACTCATTATGAGGGATACCGATATGTGGCTCGTTTTTATTTATCTATACATCCGTGCACTGTAAAAATAAACATATAATCTAAATTACGGTAGAATAAAGGCAACTGTACTAAAATAACGGTAAAATTGATGCACTGTGAACATTTTGCTGGTGTTAAAATTACATTGTATAATGGCTAGATTTTTTTTCAGTTGAAATTGAAATGTTCACAAAACGCTGTGAAGAATTCTGAGTAAAAATTACAGTAAAAAACTGTCAAGTGCAAAACTGTATTTAAAAAAACAGTAGTAGATACATTGATTTACCCTGAATCAAGAAACAGTAAATAACTTTATTGTTTTTTTGTCATATATGTGTAAAACACAGAATTTTATTGTGAAAAACAAACTTTAATGTAAAATCTTACAGATTTTTGCTGGTATGTGCTTTTGAATTACCGTAAAAAGTCATCTTTTACCATTTAGCTGCGGCGTACAAAAAACAGTAAATAACTTTATTGTTTTTGGGCCACATATGTGAAAAACCTTGAATTTTACTTTAAAAACAATCTTTTATTTAAAATAAACAAAATAAAAATACTATACTGGCACAAGCAAGTCATTACTGTAAAATGATTACTCTGTCTAAATTACAGATTTTTGCTGGTATGTGCTTTTGGAAAAACCATAAAAACAAATATTTTACCATTTAGCTGCAGCGTACTTTAATTTCTAAAGGAAAAAAAAAGTTTTACAGTGTATAATTACATATAATTTATCTAAAGCCCTTGCATCATAAACACGTTTACGATAAATTTGTTTTTTTCCAACGCGATTTGATGACTTACACACGGTGACTGTACATGTTTTTTTACAGTGACATTGTGACAAAGACTTGTTGTCGGTATTTTACCGTAAATTATAAAACGTCTATTACAGTATTTCCTCCTGCGTCTGAGTTTCATAGATTGTCTGGATGTTTTCGAGGATATTCTTGAAGAAGCTAATAAATCCTGCCACCACCCTCACTCTCTCTCCCCCCTCTCACCCCTCTCTCTCCCCCTCTCTCACCCTCTCCCCCCTCTCTCTCCCCCTCTCTCCCCCTCTCTCCCCCTCTCTCACCCTCTCCCCCCTCTCTCTCACCCTCTCTCACCCTCTCTCCCCCTCTCTCCCCCTCTCTCACCCTCTCTCACCCTCTCTCCCTCTCTCACCCTCTCTCACCCTCTCTCACCCTCTCCCACCTTCGACGTCTCCAAATCGGACGTTCTCCCTCTGCGTCTGAGACACACGCGCAGGTTTTTGCCGCGAAAGAAGCGGTACCGGTGCGCGCGTTGAAGCGGGGTTCTGCAGGATAAAGGGTGGGGGGGGGGGCGGTTCCACGCGGATCGCATTCAAACAGGTGTGAGGAGCGGAGACGATCCCAGGTGGCGCGTGCTGATCGGACACGCGGCCGCGCAGCAGCGTTCAGCATCTTTGCGCTTTATTTTTGAGCGCAAACCGCAAATAGGGCCGTCTGTCGGAAAGTAGGTCGGTGGGAACTGAAAGCGAGGTCTGTTTCTTTTTGTGTGTGTTCTTTGTTGGGCTGTGGGCTTTTTTTTTTCTTCTTCTTCTTTCTCTTCTTCTTCTTCTTCCTCTTCTTCCTCTTCTTCCTCTTCTTCCTCTTCTTCTCTCTATCCGAGCCTTTTACGCACAGGTGGAGGAGAAGCCCTCTCGGCGTGCTGTAGGACAGCCCCCCTCTCTGCTCCTCAGCGGATGATGTGAGGAAGTGACATTCTCACCGCTGCGGGTCGGGACGGCACTGCTCCTCTGCAAACAGGTGTGCTCCCGTTCCGGGTCACGCCAACCGGAGATCCACAGCGAGGTAGCGTCCCAGAACCTCTCGTGGACGCGGGACAGAGGGACCCACAGCAGGAGGTTCGACCCTGATCAAGTCCGTCCTTTATTAGCCGGGGCTCTTTGCTTCAGTTTGCGCGATGGCAACGAAAAAGGCGTGCGTGGATGCGCCCAAACGGAGCCGGAGTCCGGTGGTGCTGGAGGCGGAGATGTTCAGTGAATTTCAGGACTGGTGTCTCCGGACTTACGGAGACTCGGGTAAAACAAAGACCGTCACCCGGAGAAAATACAACAAAATCATGCAAACACTGTTACAGAACGACGAGTCGGACGGCGTTTACATCGACAACAGCCACATCAACGCCAAATTCAAATTCTGGGTCAAGTCCAAAGGATTCCAGGTCGGAACCAACGTCCTGGGAGAGCACAACAAGAAAGGAGCACCGGGGAAACCCGTCCTATATGTCCCGGTCAAGTCAACGGTAAAGTGTGTGTATTTGTGTGTGTGTGTGTGTGTGTGTGACAGTGAGAACGTGCGTGCACGCGCACGAGGTGTCCCGTTTCCGCCTTTAAGTTGCCGTTAATTCTGGCAGCACGCATGAATGTGTCTCGTGGGTACAAAGGACAACTTCTCCGTGTTTTGTCGTCCCGGCTCGCCCTCGTGAAGCTCCACTTTGTCCACATCCCACCCAGAGCAGCCCTACTCTCATCCCCTGCTGCCATAGCAACGCCGGTGCCTCCCGGCGATCACGGTTGTAAAGGTAGACAATCACGCGCAGCCATCGCGCCAGTGAGCCTGAAGTCCTGTCAGCTGATCAAAGCACCGGATAATCGACTATCGACAACGTTTAGTTTGAACCGAGCTCTTAAGGTCTCCTGCATGAAGATGATGATGATGATGGTGATGGCGATGTGGCGTGTGTGTGCGCGCGCGGATGCAAAGGCATGTTCGGTGGGTCGGGGTATGCCACGGTGCTCCGGTGTGCTCCTTTGGGGGGTGGGGGCGGGGGTGGGGGTGGAGATGGAGGCTATTACGGCCAATTTAGAGGATGCGAGGTTGACCTTTCTGCCTTTGGGGCTTTTTCGCGTTTGATTGTCAGCATTCATCACTGTCACGCGCCCCTCGCCGTCCCGTCTAAAGCGGGCAATGCGCTCGGTGTCCACGCCACTGATTGGTCCTAGTTTGGAAAGACCAAATGTGGAGTTAGAATGACTCAGACGTTTCCTCTTCCTCCTTGAGAACATCACCCAGCCCGAGTGTCGACTCTTCTCATTGTCCTGTGCGGGATGCGGTTCGGCTCAGGCGCTCGTTGCTCTGGCAACACCTGTGCAGCCCAGGATGGTCCGCGCCTCTGCCGCATTTCATTGTGCCCCCCCACCCCCCCGACACGAACCCGCGACACAGTCTCGTCTTTTGCGGAAAGAGAAACGGTCTGACACGCATTTCTACATTTGAAGGCACAGGCGCAGCTGTGCGTAATTGGTGACCAGGCACGCGAGGGGCTGTGGCGGAAACAAAAGGGTCTGCTCGGGACCGATAGCTCGACATCCGCCCACAGTTGGTGCTCTGACTTCACCCCACGTGTCTGTGGTTGAGGGGTGGGGGTGGGGGGAGGCTCACGTCCTGCTTCTCCTCGGGCTGCAGGTGCTTTAGAAAAGTCAGACCGCACGTTCTGGTTTTTAACGCATCTCCAAAAATGTATGTAGGCTAAACTGTCACAGTGGCCCAGCCAGCAGCGCGCGCTGCTGAGTGTGCGCATGCGCAGGTTCGCATGTGGTGTTCGGGCCCCCGCTGTGCCAGCTAGGAGACAACCACCATTTTAAATAATCGCCTTCAGGGAATCTTCTTCCTCCGAACCCTCCCTGCTGGGGCAGGCATTCTCTCTGGACCTGAAGAACAGAACCACGTCTCTGTTAACAAACTGGAGGAGAAAGTGGATCCGATCAAACAATAAGGCCTTCGGTTCTGCTGGAACCGAAGCTGCAGGTCCTCCACAGGTGGGATACCTGTGTGAATGCACAGATACGGGCCTCGAACCTCGGATCCCCGTCCTCATAGTTCCCCTCTGAGCAGTTGGGCTGGTGGGATCCGTCCCAGCTGCTGCAGATGGTGCCAGAAATGCACTGTAAAAAATGTTTTTAGTGTAATTTACAGTAAAATACAGGGAGCTGCTGTTACCAGGATTTCACTCGAAAAACAAAAATCAGTGAGGATTTGTGAGAGATTACGTAAAAAAAAAGAACATGAAAACAAAACAGATAAACTGCAAAAATATTTACTGTATAAGGGCGTTATTGTATCTTAAAATCCACTTTATTTCACAACTATGCACCGTTAACATTTTATTTCTGTACGTAGGCTGGTGGTAAATTGCGGAAATTTTTTAGTAAGTAATAATCTGGAAATAATAAGGGTAAAAAAAAAACAGCGTGGAAGAGTGAGAGACAAAAAAATTTAGAAAAACAGTAGATTCTGTGAATCGTCCTAAATCAAGAAAAATAACTTATTTTTTTATCAAAATATGCGGAAAATAGTGAAAAAATAAACTTTTTGTAAAATTCATAACAAAAATACCCATAATGCCGCAAATAACCAAAAAAGTATTTGTCTGCCTAAATTGTCAATTTAGCTGGAATGTGCAATAGATTTACTGTATTAAAAAAATCCTTGGGTTTGGCCGTTTAGACGGGCGTTCCTTCAGGTTCGTTTATATGGGCGTTCCTTCATGTTCGTTTAGACGGACGTTCCTTCATGTTCGTTTAGACGGATGTTCCTTCATGTTTGTTTATATGGGTGTTCCTTCATGTTCGTTTAGACGGGCGTTCCTTCATGTTCGTTTATATGGGCGTTCCTTCATGTTCGTTTAGACGGACGTTCCTTCATGTTCGTTTAGACGGATGTTCCTTCATGTTTGTTTATATGGGTGTTCCTTCATGTTCGTTTAGACGGGCGTTCCTTCATGTTCGTTTATATGGGCGTTCCTTCATGCTCATTTAGACGGCGTTCCTTCATGTTCGTTTAGACGGGCGTTCCTTCATGCTCATTTAGACGGCGTTCCTTCATGTTCGTTTAGACGGGCGTTCCTTCATGTTCGTTTAGACGGGCGTTCCTTCATGTTTGTTTAGACGGGCGTTCCTTCATGTTCGTTTATATGGGCATTCCTTCATGTTCGTTTATACGGGCGTTCCTTCATGATCGTTTAGACAGGCGTTCCTTCATGTTCGTTTAGACGGGCGTTTCTTCATGTTCGTTTAGACGGACGTTCCTTCATGTTCGTTTAGACGGACGTTCCTTCATGTTCGTTTAGACGGACGTTCCTTCATGTTCGTTTATACGGGCATTCCTTCATGTCCACAGAAACGAAAATGTTGAAAGTGTGTAGTTGGGAAATTCTGTTGATTCCAAGGTTTCAAAAAGTCTGAATTATTGCAACTTACTGTCAATTTATTCAAAGCCCTTCTACCGTAAACAAGTTTACAGTAGATCTCTTTAAACATGGTAACTTACCGTAATATCTACACCATCCCCGTAGTTTTACGTCTTGTAACGTAAAACTACGGGCAACTACAGCCAGAATTGTTTACAGTATTCTGGCTGTAGTTTTACGGTATTTTACTGTAAATTATTATTATTATTATTTTTTTTTTTTACAGTGTATGATTGTCTTTGTTTGTCGGTTCTCCTTCATTCCTGCTGAGAAACATTCCTTTATGAAAACATTCCTATGTGTCACCAAGAAGGACTGAGGTGAAATCCGAGGTTACGTTAAATCAACCTTTAATGAGAAGTGTTCCACGCTGTGATGGGAGGCGGAGACCCCCCCCAACACACACACACACACACACACACACACACACACAAACACACACACACAAACGCACACACCCAACCCACGACACACTTGGGAAATTTGGACAAAAGGCGAAAAAACATCATCATTTAACAGGAGCGGCGTCTGATGATGACTCAGAAACAAGATGCAACCGATTCCTGAGCATGTGACCATTAGAGAGCCTGACTTTTGATTCAGCATTCATGTGATTTAAAAATAAAGCCTGGCTTTAAGTGACACACACACACACACACACACGCACACACACACACATATACACACAAACACACACACAGACACACACACACACAAACACACACACACACACAGACACACACACACACACACACACACACAATGGTCAGTGGCTCCTTATATTTGCGGCTGCAGGGCCGGGGGCGTGTCTCTGGAGCTGGAGCCTCAGAAGCCCGGCTGCAGCTGCTCCCAGGGTGTGCCAAGTTTCTGTATGGGGGCAGGCAGGGGGCTAAATGAGGGTAGGCCGGGTGGGGGCAGGGATGGATGGTGGCTGATGTGCAGACAGAGAGGGTCTCTTCTATGTGTCCCTGAAGCGTACAAGGCGGCTTCAGTGTGTGACGGGACAGAGAGGCAGCGGCAGCAGAAGATGCCTTCTGACCGGGTCCATCTCCGTCCTCCTGCTCCGGTTCTGCTCCGGTTCTGCTCCGGTTCTGCTCGGCTCAGAAGGCCCCGCAGTGCTCCGAGAATCCGGAGGCACTCGGCGTGGAGATGCATCCTCGTTTGGCTCTCATTATGTCCTGATTAGAGGATGCTACAGAGGAGGAGGAGGGAGGAAGAGGAGGAGGGGAGTGGGACAAGAAACAGACACGCTGTGAAAAGCCAGACTTTCCTGATGGGATGAGAGTCGGAGAATCGGAGAGGCTTCGCGGTTCTGAGAAAAAAAACATTGTTGAATCCGGTTCTTTGTTTGCATCGCAGCTGACATTTGTAAAAAAAAACAACAAAAAAAAACAAAAAACAAAAACATTTTTTTATAAACTGGATCACAACTACGAGTTTAGACTCGGTGCCGGGTCGACCCGGCCACGGGTCGTGTTTTTTTTACCCAAGGTGCTGCATAAAAATGTCAGAGTTGAACCCCTAAGTACCAAGACCCATTTCTCCTCCAATGAAAATGAAATTGGAAAGAGTTTTTTTAATGTTGCCTGCTGTCGGAGGGCTTTTATGTTACTTTTAGCTTTTATAGCTAAAACCTTTCATAATATCTTTTATTTTATCTATCTTATATTTATCTTATATTTTATCTTTTATAATAAATCGGCTTCTCAGTTCTTCTCCTTCTTTTTTTAACTTAGGAACTCAGTTTTACTTTTTTTTTATTTGCAGTTCAACAACATTTATCAGAACTGCGACTTTTGATGAAAATTGTTTTGCGATATGAAAATAGGACAATATTTATACAACCAAGTGTTTTTATATCCCATTGTTCAACATATATCCTGTAACTTACATTTAGTAACTGATAAACACGTTTAAATGGACCTGTTAATAGTTAAAGATGGAGGATAAAGCTGTTCAAGGAACTTTTCACAGCATCTAAAAAGTTTGAGACACTTGTTGTCACGGTTACTGACGGCTTAAAGGAACGATGAGCCTCCGTTTTTAGATCACATCTCCTCACCTTCGTGCTGAGTCACTATTTTTCACCTAATGTTTGGTCAAAACGACCAAACAGGTTACCAGCAGCCTCACCGTGTCTGTGTCACTCTCTCTCTCTATGTCTCTGTCACTCTCTCTCTCTATGTCTCTGTCACTTTCTCTCTCTATGTCTCTGTCACTCTCTCTATGTCTCTGTCACTCTCTCTCTCTATGTCTCTGTCACTCTCTCTCTCTATGTCTCTGTCACTCTCTCTCTCTATGTCTCTGTCACTTTCTCTCTCTATGTCTCTGTCACTCTCTCTATGTCTCTGTCACTCTCTCTCTCTATGTCTGTGTCACTCTCTCTCTCTATGTCTCTGTCACTCTCTCTCTCTATGTCTCTGTCACTTTCTCTCTCTATGTCTCTGTCACTCTCTCTCTCTATGTCTCTGTCACTCTCTCTCTCTATGTCTCTGTCACTTTCTCTCTCTATGTCTCTGTCACTCTCTCTCTCTGTGTCTCTGTCACTCTCTCTCTCTATGTCTCTGTCACTTTCTCTCTCTATGTCTCTGTCACTCTCTCTCTCTGTGTCTCTGTCACTCTCTCTCTCTATGTCTCTGTCACTTTCTCTCTCTATGTCTCTGTCACTCTCTCTCTCTATGTCTCTGTCACTCTCTCTCTCTATGTCTCTGTCACTCTCTCTCTCTATGTCTCTGTCACTCTCTCTCTCTATGTCTGTGTCACTCTCTCTCTCTATGTCTCTGTCACCCTCTCTCTGTGTCTCTGTCACTTTCTCTATGTCTCTGTCACTCTCTCTCTCTATGTCTCTGCCACTCTCTCTCTCTATGTCTCTGTCACTCTCTCTCTCTATGTCTCTGTAACTCTCTCTCTCTATGTCTCTGTCGCTCTCTCTCTCTATGTCTCTGTCACTCTCTCTATGTCTCTGTCACTCTCTCTCTCTATGTCTCTGTCACTCTCTCTCTCTATGTCTCTGTCACTCTCTCTCTCTATGTCTCTGCCACTCTCTCTCTCTATGTCTCTGTCACTCTCTCTCTCTATGTCTCTGCCACTCTCTCTCTCTATGTCTGTGTCACTCTCTCTCTCTATGTCTCTGTCACTCTCTCTCTCTGTGTCTCTGTCACTCTCTCTCTCTATGTCTCTGTCACTCTCTCTCTCTATGTCTCTGTCACTCTCTCTCTCTATGTCTCTGTCACTCTCTCTCTCTATGTCTCTGTCACTCTCTCTCTCTATGTCTCTGTCACTCTCTCTCTCTATGTCTCTGTCGCTCTCTCTCTCCCCATCTCTCTCTCCCCATGACTCTGTCGCTCTCTCTCTCCCCATCTCTGTCTTTGGCTCTCTCTCTCTCTGTTTCTCTCTCTCTCTCTCTCTCTCACTGTCTCTCTCTCTGTTTCTTTCTCTCTCCCTCTCTCCCTCTGTCTCCCTCGATCTCTCTCTCTTTTGCTCTCTCTCTCCCTCTCTCCCTCTGTCTCCCTCGATCGCTCTCTCTTTTGCTCTCTCTCTCTCTCCCTCTCTCTCTCTGTCTTTCCCTCTTTTTCTCTGTCTCTCCCTCTCTATCTCCCTGTCTCTCTCCCTCTCTCTCTCTCTCCCTGTCTCTCTCTCTCTCTCTCTCCCTGTCTTTCGCTCTCTCTCTCTCTTTTGCTCTCTCTATCTCTCCCCCTCTCTCTCTCTCTCTCTCTCTGTCTCTCCCTCTCTCTCTCGCTCCCCCCCCCCCCCTCTGGTATTTAAATGTAAACACTGACTGAATCAACATTTGTGTAATACTTCAAATTTGTGTCATGAGGTCAAAAACATTATTTATAACGTCTCAGACACAATTAGAGAAAATCTGATCGGCACCGACTTGCAATTATTATAAGTAGTGATTAATCAGCTAATTATTTTTCTAAATTCTTCTTAGATTGTAATAATAATGATAATAATAATAATACCAATAATAATAATAATGATAATAATAAAAATAATAATAACAATAATAATAATAATAATAATAATAATAATAATAATAATAATAATAATAATAATGAAAAATTATCATAAGAATAAATATATTCTAATGAATACTGATAATAATAATATAAAAACATAACAGGGTGTTACAAAAAATTAAAAAAACAAGTAGATTTTTTTTATATAACTAATAATAATTAAATTAAAAATACAAATAAGTAAATAAGAATAAAAATAAATTAACTGAAGTCATTAAATAGAAAAACACATCATTCAAATAACAGATTAAATAAAATCTTGATGTAATAAGAAATGGTAAATAACAATCTCTAAATAAATTGTTCAGATAAATAAATAATTGTTGCCATGGTAATATAATATTATTCTAAAGAGATACTTTTTGATAGCGATTTTAAAGTTTTTATAAATCCTGAAAGCCAAAGAAGTCTAAGAAAACCGTCACGCGTCACATTTTAAAAACAAATAGCCAGAGAATATAGGAGGAATGGAATATGGGGGGGGGGGGGGGAAATTCATTCATTTATTTTTTGGCAATAAATGAATGAATGAGTTTCATCTTCAATAGTTTTCCAACAATTTTTCCAAGAAAAATAAAATGAATGAAATTTATTAAATGCAAATGTGAAATTTGGACAATAGTGGGTTTGATTATGACATTTTCATTTTCATTATGACAGAAAAACTGATAACTAAAAAAAAACATCACTTCGGTTTCTTCCCGGACGTCCTCTCCTCGTGTTTGGAAACAAGAATCCGCCATTCACGACGTGCGTCTGGGAAAGTGGGCCTTAAATGTTTGTGCCTCGGCGTCAGCAGGAAGAGGAGCATCATCATTATGATCTGATTAATTAGTCCACATTTCCCCAGGAGAGCTCCTCTTTTGTGGAGGGGCCATGGAGTCAGAAGAATACTGGCCGTATTATTCAGCATCATTTGCATTAATGTTGTTTCTGCTCGGAGGGTCTCTGAGCTCGTGCCGATCGAGGCGGGGGGGGGGTCGCCAACCCCAAACAAGAATGGTCCCGTCTCCTCCGTCACCAGATCAGAGATGGAGCATCATCCGCCGCTCCTGACTGTGACGACGGGGGCGTGTTTGAGACTGGAACCAAAGTCAGACTGGGATTCAGAAAGAGAATGTCAATATGTTCATTTCTCTGTAAAGAAAAAAAAAAAGGGTGGTGAAATCCATCCACCCTGTTCGCCTGCGGTAGTTTAGTGTGAGCTTGTACAAAGAGGGGGTCGCCGATCGCATGCACCGTCTTTCCTCCCTTCAGCACCCTCTGTTGCCATGGAGAGACCGTTCTTTGCTTTCCCATAGGAGGAGAAATTAACACCATTTTTTAACTGGCCCGGGGGCCTACACCCAACCCCCCCCCCCCCCCTGTGTGGGAGTCTGAGTTCTGCTCCACGCACCCGCACACAGGGTTCTCTTCAAAATGGCAATAATCCTCACATCCACGCCGCCGCTGTCATTTCCAAACACTTTTGTAAAGCCAACATTTAACCTATAATGGGACAGTGGGCAGAAAGAGGGGTGCGGGGGGGGGGGGGGGGGGGGGGGGGGGGGGGGTGCGCAGTGGGCGGGGGGGGCTGCTAGAGAGGGAGACTCTGGGATGTGATGATGTGTCATTTACAAAAACAATCAGTGTGTCTGAGTGCGTGAAGGTGTCTGCTGCTCCATGGGATGCTGGAGATGTCACACTCCCCTCTGGAGAGGAGGAGGAGAAGAGAGGAGGAGGAGAGGAGGAGAAGAGGAGGAAGAAGGAGGACGTGGGACAGAGGAGAAGGGCTGAGTGCACCTAATGTGGATTTAATGACAAGGGTTTTTCTAATTGGGGCAGAGAGCAGCGAGGAGGAGGAGGATGGAGAACAGATATAATAGAGGGATTGGGATTAATGAAAAAAATAGAAATGAGGAGGTGATCGTCACTTTGATCTCACTTTTCCTTCGGTGTAGACCTTCTTCCTCTCTCTGTCGTCTTCGTCAAACACTCACAGGTTCCGGCGGAGGATCATTGTTAAACTTAGGCGTCCATTAGGCTGCTGATGGATGTACAGAGTGGAGGCGGAGCCTTTAAAAGATGACCTGCGGGGAGAGAGATCATCGGAGTCAGGGGTCCTGTTGACACAACCCCCCCTCCACCTGTGCCCCCCCCCCCCTCACGACTCACACTACTTATTGTGAACCAGTTGAAAGTTGATTTTACTGTTTTTGTTTTTTGTTGCATGGAGCAAATTTCTGTCTCTTCCATCCTATTACCCAGCTGCTTCCTATGAACACCCCCTCCTCCTCCTCCTCCTCCTCCTCCTCCTCCTCCTCCTCCTCCTCCCCTTCCTCCTGACCTGGCTGTGTGCAGGACTGCTCCTCGCTCCCCTCTCCGCTGCTGTGTGTATGTGACCGCCAGCGGGGGTGGGGGCAGTCGACTCAACCCCTCCAGTCTCCTAGCAACAGAGCGGTTTGGTGCGGGACAGGGGATGGGGGCTGGTTGCACAGCGGCTGCATGGCGGAGAGCGAAGTCCTACAGGATTAGTAGAAGATGGGAGGAAGGAGGAAGAGGAGGGCAGGAGTTTGGGCGAGGAGCTATTCTGACATGTCTCCTCTGCTCTCTAAAAACAGCAGGCTGCTGCTGGTGCCACCAAACATCTACGGCGCCGTTCAACAGCTGTTCTCCTCTGAGATGCTTGAGCTGCGAGCGCTGCCTCACACACACACACACACACACACACACACACACACGCACACACACACACACACACACACACACACACACACACACACACACACACACACTGGAAGCATGCTGTGTTTTTGGGTGAATGTTTAACTCCCTGTTGTGTTTGGAGACCAAGGAGCTTATCAGAGGAGGCCAGCAGACCTTCAGGTAGCAGGACTGATGGAGGCTGAAGATAAAGATGCAGCCAGGAATCTTTCCTCCAGCGCCGCCGTCGCGGAGTTCAATTCATCCCTTGGAAAAAAAACAGCCATCAGCTGTTTCAGAAATATCAACCCTAGTTAAGGGGAGAATAACAGTAAGAAAGTGTCCAACAGTAAAAGTAGAAAAACCAAAACATTCAAAAATAAAACATCACCAAAGTAGAAACATCAAATAAAATGATGAAGAATCAAGTCGTCACATTGTTGGAATATGTAGAAAAGTTTACGGCGAAACTTCCCTACTTTTGATAAAATGCACAGAAACGTCCTCGTAGCGTGGCGAGCAATGTACCGTAAAAGTAACAGTATAGTTCTCTGACATCTTCGTCACGTTTTCGCTTTCATATAATATATTCAACATACTGTTATTTATATGGTGTTAAATATTTTATATTTAAATAGATATAGGGTGACGTCAAGGTAAAAAACAAACATCGACGGTAACGTACTGTTATTTTATGTCATATCTTTGTGATCAGACACTTAATTTACCGTAAACAGAACAAAAACAAAAACCTTTCATTAGTTCCAGCCATTTTTTGTTTTTAGTGTTGGATTACGATGTCATTAAAATAAATAAATGCATGTTTAGAGACGTCTTTTACTTTGAGATCAGCGTTTTCCAGCGAATGAACGTCGTTTTATAAGATCTTGTTTCTGAGATAATGTGGAAACGCTCTCCTAGAATGTTGAAAGAGTTTATACTGTAAATGTAAACGTACACATCACAGAATAATACTGTTGCTTTTACGATATCGCTTACCTTTAAATACACAGGAGTAAAATAACTTTATGGAATTTGGCATCACGGTTACAACTTTCTCTTTTCACAGTCAATTTTTCCTCAAATGTTTACAGTAAAAGTCAAAGTCGTCTACTTTTTCTTTATTTAGGTTTTTTTTATTTAGGCTGGTTTATTTAGACTTAATAAGGCATGTGAACGAGTTAGTATCTCGTGCAAAAGAGTTAATAAGGCCTAGGGGACAAGTTATTATCTCACGAGATAATCATCTTGTGGCCAAGACTTAATAAGGCTTGTGAACGAGTTAGTATCTCATGCAAATGACTTAATAAGGCATGTGAACCAGTTAGTATCTCGTGCAAATGACTTAATAAGGCATTTGAATGAGTTAGTATGTCTTGCAAATTACTTAATAAGGCATGTGAACGAGTTAGTATCTCGTGCAAAAGAGTTAATAAGGCATGTGAACGAGTTAGTTTCTCATGCAAATGACTTAATAAGGCGTCGGGACGAGTTATTATCTCACGAGATAATCATCTTGTGGCCAAGACTTAATAAGGCTTGTGAACGAGTTAGTATCTCATGCAAATGACTTAATAAGGCATGTGAACCAGTTAGTATCTCGTGCAAATGACTTAATAAGGCATTTGAATGAGTTAGTATGTCTTGCAAATTACTTAATAAGGCATGTGAACGAGTTAGTATCTCGTGCAAAAGAGTTAATAAGGCATGTGAACGAGTTAGTATCTCGTGCAAATGACTTAATAAGGCATTTGAATGAGTTAGTATGTCTTGCAAATTACTTAATAAGGCATGTGAACGAGTTAGTATCTCGTGCAAAAGAGTTAATAAGGCATGTGAACGAGTTAGTATCTCGTGCAAATGACTTAATAAGGCATTTGAATGAGTTAGTATGTCTTGCAAATTACTTAATAAGGCATGTGAATGAGTTAGTATCTCATGCAAAAGAGTTAATAAGGCATTTGAACGAGTTAGTGTCTCGTGCAAATGACTTAATAAGGCGTCGGGACGAGTTATTATCTCGCGATATAATCATCTCTCTCTTCATTCTCTCGTGTGAATGAGTTATTATGTTGTGGTCAGCGAGATAATAACTTGTGGGATGGAGTTATTATCTCGTGGACACGCCTCAGTAAGGGGAGATGTATTTATTTGTTGAGTAACCACCTGGGCGACGTAGTTCAGTGTTTCTACTACGATGACATACTTTAGTGTTCTGCACAGTCATCACATTAACTGCAATGATTCAACAGGGGAGAAAATGTATTTTTAGCTGATAGAGAATGAAACATCTCTAATTCTACAAAAATGGTGGAAAGTACAGGAATTTCCTTTTGATCTTTCTTTTACGGATTTAGACGGCCCTCATTTAAACGGATGTTTCTAGAAAACATCCTGGTGATTGTAGAGTTTCAGGAACCTGTAATGGATGATGCCTCAAGTCAAGGATATGATGATAAATTCCGGCTCTAGCAGGTCCAGGGTCCAGAGTGAGCCGAGCTCAGCACCGGGTCTAATACCTGAAGGGCTGGAATGTCATTTTCTACCTGCAGCATGTTGTGATTTCTATTCCCGGCTGAATGTCCGGTGTGTTTGCTGGATATTGTGCCGGGCTAGAATTCAGAGGAGGATGCTGCCGTGGAGTGGGAGCCCTGCACACTCCACAGTTATATGAGATTATCTAAATCCAGCGTGAATGGACCTGACACCATTGTCCCGGCAGCAGCAGCAGCAGCAGCAGCAGCCGCAGCGGCGGCGGTGGCGGCGGCGGTGCTGATGGTGGTGGTGATGATGTCACTGGGAGAAAAGATGATGATACCTCGAGGTTCGATAGATTACGGCTGTGATGATGAGGTGGAAGATCGCTATTATCTCATTTATACTCATTACATTTAGCCCAAGCTGACAGGGGAGGGTGACTAGAAATAGGAGAAGAGGGGGCCGGATTAAAACAAACCCGCTCTGTGAGCTGGTTTTAGTTACCATGGCAACGATCATTACCTCGCACTTGGGAGAGCAGGAGCAAGGAAAGAGGAGGAGGGGGAAGAAAGAAAGAAAGAAAGAAAGAAAGAAAGAAAGGAAGGGAGGAAGGGAGGAAGACGGGACAGGCGAAAAGAGGCAGGTGAGAGGATGAGGAAGACGAAGAGGAGAAAGCAGAAGATAAAATGTCAGATCCCAGGACCTGCACGTAAATGTCAAGGAGACGAGGGAAGGGAAAAAGTCTGATTCCTCAATGCCAGGGGGAAACTTTTTCAACTCCACCCCACCCCCCACCCAGACAAGAAAACTCCACCACCCCCACCCACAACCCAATATCCAGAAAATGTCAGCGCCTGTTTCATGTGAGAAAAAAAAAAATTCTGTTCATTTTATGATTCCTGGGACCTTTTGAATAAATAAATAAACATCCGCTTTCAAGTGTGGACTTTGTGTTTAGGACGGAGGCGGAGAGGGGAGGGACGCCCCGTGTGCGCTATGGAGGCCGTTGTCCTGGCGATTCCACTTGTACTGCTTGTCACGTGACCCTTTTGCCCGGCACACCTGCCTGGGAGAAATCAGTGGCAGTTTCTATGGCGACAGGGTCAGCTGCAAGAGCGCCAGAGGTGGTGGTAGGAGGGACTGATGGTCCTGTGCAGAGTGTGCTGTTATTTTTAAACATGGCAGAGATGAGCTGGAGACGGGAACGAGACTTCTTCACCCGGCTGAGACTAAATGATTGGCAGAGGAGGTGCATGACTGACTGCGATCACCTGACCCGTGACTCATACGCATACATAAAGGCGCCGACGCGGGCAGGCCCGTCCAGCCGCAGCTGCGTCGTCAGCTGATCCTCCGCGCCATCGGCGGGACGTTCGGCTGAACTCCTGTGTCTGTTTGTGTTTCAGTGTTCGGACGGGAATTCGGCCCAGGACAATTCCTCCCTGAAGCGCGTGGCGGTGGTGGAGGACTTCTTCGACATCATCTACGCCATGCATGTGGAGATGGGAGCCGACCCCGGCAGAGCGCCCAAGCATGCAGGCCAGAAGAAGACCTACAAAGCGGTGGGTACCTCAGGAACCACCGCGAACGCATCCCTCAGCGAACTCAGGGAACCGGCGGATGTAGACGCGTATAACCGACGCCACGTTCCCCGCGACTGGGACTTCTGGCATCCGTCACTCAAGTCAGGTCAACCGTTAGAGCAATGGCTGATGACGAAGGCGACAGAGGATGAAAGTTCTTCCATGTGAGCAAACTAGAGCCAAAAGTGAAAGTGAGAGATAGAAAGAAAATAAGTTTAGTCCAAAGAGAGAAGAGAGAGTCGTCTGCATACAGGAATAATGACCTGAGCTCAAAACGACACCAGCTAGGTCGCAACTCTATCTACGAGTGAAAGGTTGTAGTTTCAGCTACTCTTCATCGAAGTTAATTCACTCATACCTGAGGGGAACGGGGAAAAAGGTGACCGAACTTCCAGTCTGATAGTCACGAACATGACTAAAAATTAAAGAACTACCTCTACGATTAGGAGATACGATAAGAAATGACGACTGATCTTTTATCGTTGCGTTCAAACTAACTACGCTCGAAGTTCCGCGTCGCAACAACTGCTTTAAAAATCCTTTAAATGTTCCCCAAAAGTTGTATGCAAAAAAAAAGTAGTAGTAAAAATTAATATAATGGAAAAATAAAAGACAGTTTTGAAGTATCTTACTCGACATCTTCGTCATCACGGGAACAAATCATTCAATCGTTTTCTTCATTTTCATTCATACCTGCTAATGGGTAATAACTGGTGATGGATGGGCTTGATCCTGTCCCAGCTGACGCTGAGCAGGAGCTGGGGTTCTCCAGGGACATGTTACCACTTAGTCACAGGGTCAACACGATAAGACAAACAGCCTACGGGCGATTTAAGGGCCATTATCTCATTATCTATTTATCTATTTAGCTTGTTTTAGCCAGTGGGATGAGGTGGAAGCAACCCTGAGGAACCCCCCACAAGACCCCTCCCATCAGAAAGGCCCCATGTGGCGCCTTCTTGCTGGGATCCAACAATGTCGCCCTCTTTGCTTCCGTGCTGCACATTACCAGACCAGAATGATATTTCTAATTCTCTCACAGTGTTACATTTCTAGAGAACATAGAGGAACATGTCACATGACTACATGTCACATGACACAGGAACACAATTTCAGCCAATAGAGGTCCACTCACCACATCTCCTACGATTATCTGCCTTTATGTTTGTTCCGACATTCCGACATTTCACAAATGAGGTGAAGACGCGAGTGCAGGCAGGGTGGAGTGGGTGGAGAAGAATGTCAGGAGTTATCTGTGACAGAAGAGGGGCAGCAGGAGTGAAGGGAAAGGTTTCCAAGATGGAGGTGAGAGCAGCTCTGCTGGATGGTTTAGAGACGGTGGTTCTGACCAGAAGACAGGAGGCGGAGCTGAAGATGTTCAGATGTTCTCTGGGAGTGAGGAGGAAGGACAGGATTAGAAAGGAGACATCAGAGGGACAGTCCAGGTGAGACGTCCTGGAGACAAAGTCAGAGAGGACAGACTGAGATGGTTCTGACCCGTGATGAAGAGGAGGGATAGTGGATCTACTGGTAGAAGGATGCTGGAGATGGAGCTGCAGGCAGGAGAAGAGGAGGAAGGCCAAAGAGGAGGTTTCTGGATGTGGTGAGAGAGGACATGCAGTTGGTTGGTGTGACCGAGGATGATGAAGAGGACAGGAGGAGACAGAAACAGGTGATCTGCTGTGGAGACTCCTTCTGTGTCAAATGTGATTTGTTAGAAGCAGGAAATGAGGGAAAGAGAAAAGATCTGAGCAGCTTTGACAAGAATCAGATTGCGATGGCTGGACCACTGGGTCACGCCATCGCCAGAACTTGTCAGCCGTGTTGGATGTTTCTGGCCTCCGGTGGTTAGTGGACACAGAAGTGACCTCAGGAAGGACGAGTGGTGAGGAGGTGACATGAAGGGGTCATGGGTGTCGGAGGATGATTGATGAGTGTAGCCCGTATCGTGTTCTGGTTCTGATTTCAGAATAAACACGTAGCTTTGGACGATACAGGTGGTTTTATTGTTATGGCCGATCGGGGTATAAGATAAAGATATTATAAAGCCTGAGAATTCTTGTCAGGGCCGCAGGACCCCCAGAAACCCACCAGAGGCGGGCGGAGACCACAAAGGTTTTTTCTTCCATCTCTTTCCTGTGAAAGACAGGAGGTTATATTTGATATCACTGACAACCTAATGCATCATCATCATCATCATCCTCAGCTTCAGGATTTACCATGGGAACCGCTAACATGCTTTTCCTCAGGTACTTGTGGAACAAAGGCTGAACAGCAGAATTTATTGCACAGCGAGGTGTGGTCCTCCAACAACCACAGCATCGAGGGGGGGGGGGGGGTTATCAGGACCTTGCTGCCCCCCCTCCTCTCACCCCTTCACTCCCACTCCATAGGATTGAAGAGAGAAAATCATGGAGCCAATTCCTTCTGCCCTGTAGAGAGGTCCTGTCACGTCTCATCGAGCGTACCCTTTTGAGGAGGGGCCGGGCGTAATATGGAACTGTCACTGTGGCCTTCTGGGAGGTGCATGCTCCTCTGGGTGGCCTTTCCCTCTCAGCTGCCTCAAGGGGTTCGGAGGGGTGGGCAAAGGGGACGGGGAGCCGTGGCGGTGGTGACGGTGGTGGGCCAGTGGGGGTGGGCACCCCCCGCTGCCTCTCCATGGTCACGTGAAGGTCGCATTCTATTTTATTTACAGGGAAACGCCTGCGGGGGGGTGGGTGGGGGGGTAGCAGAGGGTGGCACGGACCAGAAGAGAAGTGAAGGCTGCGGATGACAGCGAGGTGCAGATAAGAGCCGGCTGACACCTGAGCGAGGCAGCGGGGAGACGAAGGAGGAAGATGACCCTCAGGTCTCAGGATATCAAAGCGGAGATATGTGGAGGGGTAGCAGCTGGAATTGGGCCATGTGAAGGCATGACGGATCGCCCGGAGGGAGGATTCCTCCTCACGCCATGTTGAGATAACACAACCACTGACCCCCGACTCTCACACGTGTGCGGCGGCGGCGGCGGAGAGCAGCAAAAACACTTGCACACATTTTGTGTTCAGCCGCTGCACATTTGATTTTTTTTATTCCTTATTGTCGTAACCCGTTCTCCTTTGCTCGCTCCCCTCGACACAGATAGCAGAGACCTACGCCTTCCTGCCCAGAGAGGCGGTGACTCGCTTCCTAATGAGCTGTGGAGAGTGTCAGAAGAGGATGCACATCAATCCCAGCACCGCAGAGTTCAAAGGTAACGGCACGCACCAACATCTGACCTCCGGACGGATCAGTGATCCCGGAAACATCGTCGTTAAGCGACGTTTGCTGTTTCCGTGATTAACCTTTAAGAGTGGCTCGTTTTCCGACCCTAACGTGGAGGAAGAGATAATTAATATGTGGAAGTGCATGCTGGGAGGTTCGTTCCTCGTCTGCCGCAGCAGCAGCCAGACTTCGCTGCTGGAGGATTATACCCTCTTATAGGAATAAGAGAAAGGCTCTTTAAGTCCATGAGGACAGGCCGGATTGTTTAGTTTACAAACACCTGAGTTCTCCTGTCAGACTCTAAACGTGGACTCCTGTCATCTCAGGTGTGTGTCTAAGGTGTGTGAGTATTTAAATCAACGCCTCATTTATAAAACATGTTGTATATTTATCCATCACATTACATCACATGATGTAACAAAGACTCAAGAGGACCACGTCTCTGGGATTGTGCAGATAGACTCTCTACCACGATCACACGCGCCCTCTGGTGGTCGGTGTGAAAACTGCAGGCAGCTCTCACTCACTTTTTTTTGGACTCAGGTGAGGCACAAGGTGGATGCTACTGCCTGGATTTCAACATTTGCCCGGATGTTTCAACAATTCTACTTCCCTCTGTCTGTGAGCAGAACTTACTGACCAAACACAACTTGTTGACGGAACAATTTAGTGCAGAAATAGGAAGAACGTGAAGGATTATGCTGATATATCTGTACACAAGTGGATTTTTAAACATTATAGCTGTAGTTCTCCTCAAGCTCTAGAGCTAAGTGAGTTATTTACTCAATTTACATACATAAAAGAAACTTTATATTCTTAGCATGAAATAAATATTTTACTCTAAAACGTCTATGCAGCAATAATTTTTTTTTTTTTGTGAAAGGTTAAGCAAATGTCAAGAATATTTGTATTCTATGATATATATAATATATAATGAGATGCAAAAAATATCTTTGTGAAGACCCATTCAAATTTATTTTCAAAAATGTGACCTTTTTTATTAGTAGCAAGATTACTTAATAATTAGAATATTGTTTTCTTAAGATAGAACAAATATTTTAAACATAAATTAATGTCACCTCTAGTGAATCCTGTGTTTAAAACGTAACCGAATCATATCTCCAGTCCTCTTCACCTGTGGGAGCAGGAACTCTGAAGTGGTGAACAGGTACTTCCTGTTTGACTGGGGTATAAATATGAGGTGACACAGGCCTGATTCTCTCTGAGGTTCTTCACCATGATGAAGACCAGAGAACACAGCAATGAGGAGCAAAGAAAAGTTTTAGAGCTGCACAAATCTGACAATGGAGACAAGAACATCTCTCAGCAGTTCTAAATGTCAGTTTGAACAGTTAGATCAATAATGAAGAAGTTTAAAGAGACTGGAGATGTTAGACATCAGCCTGGAAGAGGACGTGTCTGCAAACTGACCCCCACACACTGTGAGGAGGATGGTTGGATCGGCAAAAGGCTCTCCAAAGGATCACAGCTAGAGAGGTCAGAGGTCAGTTGCATCTTGGGGTCGGAAAGTCTCCCGAACCACAACCACATGGCGCAGACATAAACACCTGCTGTTTGGAAGGGTAGCAAGAAAAAAGCCTCTGCTGTCGTCCACACACAAGCTAACGCTGCTACAGTTTCACAAACACCACTGGGACTTTCAGTGGATCAAGGTTGGAGGTCAGATGAGACCAAAGCAGAGTTTTCTGTCAACAAACAACAAGAAAGCAAAAAAAGCCATATGGAAAAGCCCCTCATACCCACTGTGAAGTCTAGTGGTGGATCTCTGGTACTGTGGGGTGTTTTTCTTCCAAAGGTTCTGGACATCTGGTTAAAGACATGGTTCCATCGACTCCATCAAACACCAGCAGATACTGGATGAAGACCTAAAAGCCTGTCAGGAACCTTAAAGTGGGTCGTGGTTGGACCTTCCAGCAGGACAATGTTCTGAAGATCTCCTCAACATCAACCCAAGAATGGTTCAGAGGTCACAGAATAAAGGTTCTGCCATGGTCATCTCAGTCACCTGACCCAAACCCCACGACTCAGAGAAGGGTGTTTGTTTTACGTTAAGAATGTATTCCTCCTTTTAAATTTTGTTATTAAGTTAAATGTTAAATTGAGTGAATAATTTCAATGAAAGATCCTGAGTGTAGACATGGCTCTTCTTTTTCCTCCATCTCATCGAAGTAATTCTTTTTTTTTGCATTAATTATGGCGGACACTGTATTCCCACTGTTAGTCACCATGACAACGAGATAATCAATGTTACACTGACTCCATTTGTCTGTGGTTATAATGTTATGGCTGATTGGTGTTTGAGGTTGGATGATAGAAATAACAAACTGAATTCTAATCACAGGATTATGATGCTTGAGACATTAAATCATCTTTTATCAGGAATCCTTGAATTTAACTATTTTTTGTAATTGTTGTGTTTCTTTCCTCCATTTTTTTTTTTCAGAAAATGACCGACCGACCTCTCTGGTGCCGGACCTCATTGATTACAACATGCCTCTTACTGCCACCTACCTGAAACAAATGAAACTGCAGTGCATGACCACCACGGAGAGGGTGAGTCTCAGGGGGTCCTGAGGGTCTCCCTCTCACCTAAACCACAAATATTTAACATCTGAGTCAGACTTTGTGCACAAACAGACCCGTGTAGAACTTTTTATTCTAAATGAAAGAACCAGATCAGTCCTCCTTCTGGGAAGACTAGGAGGAGGAGGAAGAGGAGGAGGAGGAGGAGCTCAGTGTGAGATGAGGATTAGTGAATCTGTGCAGAGTGACGTCAGGCGTGAGACCACTCCCCTGAGTGGCTGTGACAGAAACACTCAGAGACCACTGTCACCAAAGTGCAGGGAGCGATACTTGATGATGATGATGATGATGAGGATGATGTCCACCTCACTCAGGCATAATTAGGATTATCCGGAACAATGACCCATACAGCCGTTTTCGGGTGAGTACAAATTAACAAATGCTCAGAGCGCCGGCTGAGTGTGAGCGCAGGAGGACAAGGAGCAGGCGGATGATTTAATAATTAACCATCTCACAGGGTGATTATTCCAGTGTTGTAGCGGACGGCCAGGGATTTGTTCCGTCTCTCCGCTCCACTGGAACAGAAAAAATTTGAAGGCAGCAGGTTGGCTCTGATTAATGAAAGTAGGAAATGTGTTTATTTGTCACTTCTGAACTCTGTAGATGTTGTCCTGCAGAAGTTTTCTGTCTGTATAAAGTCTGCTGAGGATGAAGACTAGCCTCAGATCTTCTCTCTCTCTGTCTCTCTCTCTCTGTCTCTGTCTCTCTGTCTCTGTCTCTCTCTCTGTCTCTGTCTCTGTCTCTGTCTCTGTCTGTCTCTCTCTGTCCCTCCCTCTCTCTCCCTCTCTCTCTCTCTCTCTCTCGGTCCCTCCCTTTCTCTCCCTCTCTCTCTCTCTCTCTCTCTCTCTCTCTCTCGGTCCCTCCCTTTCTCTCCCTCTCTCTCTCTCTCTCTCTCTCTCTCTCTCTCTCTCTCTTTTTACGCTTAAAATAAAAAGCCTGGAAAATGAGCTACATTTTTTTTGTAACAAAGTTAATATCTTATTTAGACACAATTGTGTCTAAATACGATATCGCAGCTAATATTGAGCTAGATTTGGCACAACGGTACCAAAGGTTTAGGAAAACTTTATGCACGTTTCTCCATTAATGTCAGAGTTATTGCCAGCCTCTGAATCTACTGACAGCTCCAACAAACTCTCTGAGTATCTCTCGAATACTCTGTAGCCGCTCGTTTCCTGCGCCTTCCACTTCAGCCTCTCTGTTCAGCCCATTGAACACACGGCTCCAGCCTCAAAAGCAAGTTTGACTCTTGACACTCAGCCTCCAGCTACACCCCAAAAGGAACATCAAAGGAATCAGAGGATCAAAGGCAGCAATAGCGACCTTGTGACATCACTACTCCAAACAGCATATAATGTTATTTTATTTTAAATGTTGCCAAACGCGTAATGTCACAAAAGTATAATCACCTCTAGGATACAAATAAGATTTAAGGCCCCTCACAGTCTCTCAGCGGCTCACCTTTTATGCTAGTTTAAGGATTCCAGCTCAGAAGACTTGGCTTAAATAATGATGGTAAGATTTTTCTGCTCAATATGAGACAATTTCATCGTCTTCATCGTTTCGTTAATGTAACATTTTGATAACTTTGAAGAATATCTGTCTTTTCTCTAGATTTCTTTATTTAGATCTATTCTATATCATTCTATTCTATTCTATTCTGTTCAATTCAACAAGCTAGGTCTCTGACAGCAAGGGTTAATCCCCGAAAAGCCCCCAATCCCCTGATTTGTAGAAGCAATCCCCCTGATTGAACTCTTCAAATTAAAAGTGAAGTTATTTCCACAATTTAAAAAAAAACAAATACTGAAAAAATGACTAAAATGAACTGAACTACAAGGTTTTAATTTTAACATAAATATAAACATGAGAGTCCATTCAGATGCACCAATCTCCAACTACATGGGGGAAACACTTAAGAAGTTATGTCCAAAAAGCAGGTTTTGCAACCAAACTTTCCCAAAATCAATTCAGTGCCCCCTTAAAACTGTAATTATACACTCTTTCATCATTTTTCTGCGTCTCTTTCTCTTTAACTCTTTAATGTCGTCACTAAGGGTAACATTTATTTATTTAAATATTTAAATTAACTCAACTAATGTTACGTAATTCTTTTTAGTTAATTTGGACATGCGTTATAGAATATGATTTCCTCGTCAGCCCTGGTTTATGCCTCCCATTCGGGGGCTCACTTTAACCCATGGTGCCCCCCAGGGCTCAGTCCTTGGCCCCTTTACTCTTTAGCATATACATTCGGCCACTGGGTCAAATTCTAAACAGGTTCAGTCACGTTTTCCAAAAAGGAATGGAGACCCTAAATGTGCGGAACCAAACAGTTGAGCAGGACATTAGAGTTTTAACCCGACCTCGGTACCTAATGGAGCTGCCATGGAATGTTCTGGTGCCCCTTAAAGCCTCTGACTGTGGGACGGATTCCCGGGAGTCCGGGGGTACGTCTGTGCTCGCACGGGGGGAATGATGAGATGACGAGATCTGCTTCTGCTCTGTTTCCATCACAGGGGGAGTTTTGCCCCCTTCTGCCAGCTGACACATGACGTGCACGCCAGAGAGGCGGCGTCATGTGAGCCGGGCTGCAGCTCTCTTGAGCCCGGTTCCGCTCCGAAACTCGGCCGTGGCTGTTCAGCAAATGATGTAATTTCTGCAGTTTGAAGCTCAGCCTCTGAACAGTTGGTCCGATTAGTCCACTCTCCTTTGATAAACATAAATGATTTCTAATGTTTACTCACACTGATGTTACGCTACAACAAGCATGTTTCGGGTCGGAGGTTAAAAATAGCATCGCTCACAGGAAACATCACAGAGAGGCTCTGGGATCATTTATTAACTCCACCAAGCCGGTTCTGTTTCGCTCCTGTGTGTTTTTCTCTGTTTGTTGTTGTTGTTGTTGTTGTTTATGAGCAGGATTACAGAAAAACTGCTGGACTGATTAGCATGGAGTTTTACCGAGAGGTAGATTTTGGCAAATCCTAGATGTGATTAAATGTTGGTGACATTCCATGTTCTGCAGCATCTAATATAATACAAATTAAAAACCTAATACAATAATATGCCGTTTGCAGTAGTGACCTCACAACGTAGCCATAACTGCCTTTGATTCCTTTGATGTTTCTTTGGGGGTGGAGCTGGGGGCGCAGTGGGCTGAATAGAGACGCTGAAGTGGAAGGCGCCTGAAGACGAGCGGCTAGAGAGTATCTGAGAGGTACTCAGAGAGTTTGTTGGAGATGATTTATAAATGTTGCTTTTGTTTATGTTACATAAAACAATTAATCTAAAAGCCGAACAAAGTTCTTTCCAGCATAACTTCATAACTGTTGGTCTTATTTAGTCCAAATCTGATGCGTAGGAATCGACTCAAGGAGATCTGACTTATATTGGTCATATTTTACTGTGATACTTATTATTTTATTCATCTAAGAGGAGCTTTTTGTTGAAAAACACGTTTTTTTCATCCGTAACTTCCCAACAATCAGTTGTGTCTAAATTAAGCTCCTATAAATTGACACCATGTAATAATTTTCATTTATTAAAGGTACCTTTTGCTGAAAACACAAAATGTACTTCGTATGAACCGCCTCAAGGGTTTTCACTTGTATTTGTCATATTTTACTGTAATTCCTCAAAATACTGTAAAATATGCTAATTTGTTTTTTTTTTGTTTTTTTTGTTTTTAACCAAAATCAGCGTTTTTTTTAACTTTTACTTTCCAGTTATATGTTGGATTTTGTCCACCTTGGCTCATATGAGTCCACACAAGGAAATTTATCTTGTATACATATATATATTATATATATATTATATCACTCTGGTAGTTCATATTTTACTCACTAGGGGGAGATTTTTTTGAAAAACAGAGTTTCTCGTCTAAATTGATCTCCTATGAATCGACGCGATGAAGTCGGTCTTGTTTTATTCCTGAGCTCATATAAAATCTAGTTTCCTGTATTCATCTTCATCACTGAGACCCTCTGGGATCTGATCCTAGAACAGACTGCTGACTCCGCAGAAATAATTAGGTTGAGTCACTTTCTCATATTGAGATTTTTAATGAGTCACATTTTATCTGAGGAATTCAAATCAGGGGAGATCGCTTGTATGACGCAGGGGCTTGGGGGGCGGTTTCGGAGACAGACCCCTGCTGTCATGGACGATACGGTTGGTCAGCGGCGTCACCACCTCTCTCTTCCCTCCTGCTGTCTCCCCTCAGGATGACAGTTCGGTGAGCAGCGAGGACATGAATAACGCTGAGCCCACATGGGTCGCAGCTGAGCCGCCGCCAGCACCGGAGCCCAGTCCGCCTCACGGGGACCGAGTCAGCGACCCAACGGCCAACGCTAAGGACGAGGACGGTAAGACGTCCTTGTGGAGGACGCGTTTTTGTTTTTGGACCGTACGTCTGAAAATGGAAGGTAAACTCCTGGGACAGAGATTGGTGTTACGCAGGAAACAGCTTGCCCCGTCCTTAGAGGACTAATCCAGATAAATCCACCCTTACGGTGGGGTGGGGGGCGGGGGCACCACCTCCGCCCCAATCCATTGTGCACCCCTCTCTGTCAGGGTCCGGGGCTTAGAGAAGTAGGACAAAGGCCGATATAAACCTTCACAGATTAGGAGCCAGATCCAGAAGAACTGAAAACAGGGCAACCCATCCAAAGTGAGAATTAGTGGTTGGACGCCAGAACTGGTTCAGAACCTACTGCAGTGAAACCAGAATGTGGCCACGAACTGGGTTAAAAAATCTCAACTAGAAGTGAAGGTTCCCTCCCCCCATCGGCTCCTCCTCATCCTCATCTCGTTCCTTTCATTGAAGATAAATTGAACAAAATTCCCCCTTCTGAGCTAACTTTCATTTATCCTGACAGTTGACCCCGATACTCACTTCCTGAAGAGTTTCAGGAAACACAGCATGGGGCAGGAAGTCCCCACCCCCCCGTTGTAGTAAACAAACTCACATTTATGTAAATGATGCCGCTCAGCCCATCTCTGTGTCTGCCTGTTCGACCCGCACAGATGACGACTCGTCAGAAAGCGGCGGTGCCAACAGGCTGCCGGCCCTGACCTCGCCGGAGGTTCTGGCTGTGGGTGGGAACCCCCCAGATGGTGGGGCCCCTTACGGGGAGGTGACAGAGAATGGCTTAAGCGCTCCCCTGGACTTCAGCAACACCTCACCCATGTCCTCGTCAGAGGATCAGCAGCCGGTCAACCTAAGCGACAGACTGCTGCCGGCGGGGAGCTCGTCTCCGAACCAGTACCCTGGAGAACCCAACAGGAAGTACCCCATCAAAGCAGAGTACGCCAACAAGGTGAGAAACTGTTCAATTCAGATTTCCAACAGATAGTGCTTCACCACGACTAAGATGTTCCCGCGTGTTTCCTAGTCTCCACCTTACAGCTCAGGAAGCTATGACTCGGTGAAAACGGACCTGAGCATGATCACTGACGACATGACCTCCAGTCGGGCCCAAATCATGGATGACGACGACGACGATCACGACGACCACGATGACAGCGACAAGATCAATGACGCCGAGGGAATGGACCCCGAGAGACTCAAGGCCTTCAATGTAAGTGACCCGCTGAGCGGTTTCACTTCAATGAAGCCCAGATGGATCAGAAAAACGAGGGTTCTGGTCTCGGCCGTGGTTCTCCTGTCAGAGTCAGGGTTATTACATTCCTGAATTACTCAAAATCTGTTCTATTGATCATTTATCAAATTGAATACCCACTAAAGCCTTAGTGTGAGGAAGAACTGGATTGATTTTGGGAAAGGGCAGTTACATATTACTACCACTAGGGGGAGATTTATCTCCAAACACTTTTCAGGCGGTAATTTCTCAACCGTCGGTCCGATTCAGTCCAGATTAGGTGGATATGAATCGACTGGAGGAGATCCATCTTGTTTATATCATGTTTTTACTCTATTATACATATTTTACTCACTGGGGAAGCTTTTTGTATGAAAAACATAGATTTTTGGACATACCTTTTTTCTGTAGGTTGCTTGTACAACAGAGGGGATCGGGGGCTTCTCATTGGGGGTAGACCCTCACTGTCCGGGACGACAGCGTAGGCCCAGTTTTATTTTTGTAGTGCAGTGTTCGTTAATTGTTCTGATAAATTTGAATGATTCTTGTTTGAATATTAGATTTATTGTTCTCTCTGAGGAAACACGGCGTTATAGAGATAAAAAACATAAGTGAGATTTTTTGTCCTGAATATGAGCAATGATTCATTTTCCACCCCCCCTCCCCCTCGTTATCCTCCCCACTTCCACTCTACCTCTCGCCGCTCCCCCATTCGCCGCCTTCCCTTTTCCTCTCTTTTGTTTATAACCCTCACACCGCTCTCGCTCCACCCTGCACCCCCACCTTTTCATTTTTCTGCTCTACATACCCTCTCTCCCCCTCCCCCCCACCCTCTCTGTCAGATGTTTGTGCGTCTGTTCGTGGATGAGAATCTGGACCGCATGGTGCCCATATCCAAACAGCCCAAGGAGAAGATCCAGGCCATAATCGAGTCCTGCAGCCGGCAGTTCCCAGAATTCCAGGAGCGCTCCCGCAAGCGCATCCGCACCTACCTCAAGTCCTGCCGCCGCATGAAAAAGGGCGGTTTTGAGGTAGAAGCATCACCCGGTCCACGTGTCGTCCCTGTAAATCCAACATACAGTAAATACGTCTCCAAAAAAAAGTTCTGTTTGATGTGGTGCATCACTGGGAAACACTAGCTGGGTTTTTCTTTGTCGTATTCTTCTTCTGGGCGATTGTTGACGGTTCTTGTAAACACCGGGTCACAAGAGATCGCAGGTCGCGTAAACAGACGACCGACAAATCGGAATTCAGAAAGATTTAATTCGGACAGGAGAAAGTGTCCCACGTAAACCCACGTAGGATCAGACTTCTAGACATCTCACAGTGAAGAGTTCAGGGAAATAAATAAATAAATACAGCCTCAGTAAACAGAAAATACAACTTTTAAATGGTCATTTTATGTTAATGAGGCAAAAGGTTAGATCTGTCATTAAATGTCACTCAGTCCATTTCCCGTGAGTGAGAGTAGATAGAGGAGTAAAAACAGGGACTATGATGATGATGATGACGCATCTCCATCGCTAGCATGATGAAGCCCTTAGCCTTTTGGTAAAGCATGTTTTTAGAAAACTATTTGACCCTTATTAGACTTTTCTTGGTTGTATCAAGTTACATTATTATTTTTAGGAAGTCCTAACATCCTTTTATATGACAAAAAAATAAATCCTTCTTATTATCGAATAGGATTTTCTCAGTAGCCGTGTTAAGTGCCTCCCCAGTGGCCCATTCATTCACCTGTGGGGTCCCTCAGGGCTCCATCATTGGCCCCTTACTCTTACCCATATAGATGCTGCCACTGAGTCACATTATTCAACAACCCAGGAGGAGACAAGACGAATAAGGATTCACACACACACACACACATACACACACGCATATACACAAACACCCACACGAATAATATGCTGAACTCTTTGGTGACCTTCGTTGCCAGATTCGGCCGACGCCACCTCACCTCACCTCCGCCATGGCTGAGAACATCCTCGCCACCGCCTGCGACAACGAAAGCAGGAACGCTGCCAAGAGGATGCGGCTGGATGTGTACCAAGCTACGGTAAATGTTGTGGGAATGTGCCAGAATGGCCACGCCTCTTAAACACCAAGCTACGCAAAAAATAAATGACCATAATCTGCCCCCCTCCCCCCCCCCCAAAAAACCAAAAAAACACAAGCGTTTCATTTCCTTCACAGGACGAACCCGTGTCTGTCGACAAACCCAACTCCAGGGAGCCGGCGTCTGTGGCCACGTCAGGGTTCTCCATATCCAGCGCAGCTTTCGCCCAAGACCAACTCTACACCAACGGAGGCCTCAACTACAGCCTGCGGGGGTACGGGACCGTCGCCGGCGGCAACCAGCCGACCGCTGGAGCCGCACAAACCAACGGTGAGGATCAGCTTCTCCGTCTGTTATCAGGAGGAGGATGGTGAAATAGTTTGAGCCTGTTAGATAGATAGAGTTGGAGGGTTCGGGGGTTCTAGGGTCTTTGGTCACAGTTACATCGTTTTACATCCCATCATAGGGATAGGGTTGAGATTTGAAAAGCAGGAAGTTCAAAGGATAAATAAGGATGAAGCTAGAACTGCTTCGAAGACGATGAAGAATGGAAGGGCGGTTGGTCCTGATGACATACAGGAGGAGGTATGGAGGTGTGTAGGAGAGAGAGGGAGGATGCCTGAGGAAAGGAGGAAGAACCTACTGGTGGTGATGTTCAAGAACATGGCTGATGTTCAGAGCTGCAGCAGTTACAGAGGGATAAAGAGGAGGAGCCACACGATGAAGATCCTGGAACGAGGAGTGGAAGATCTCCACAGATGTGAAGTTTCCTTTAGAGGGCTGATGGAGAAGTAGAGAGAAGGTCAGAAGGAGCTACATTGTGACTTTGTGGATTTAGAGAAGGTGAGGACAGAGTGTTGAGGGAGGAATTGTGGGAATGCATGAGGAGGTCTGGAGTGACAGAGTGGTCCAGGACAGGAGGGTTTGCTGTGGTGATGGACAGACTGACAGATGAGGTCAGACAGGAGTCTCAGTGGACTATGATGTTGGTGGAGGACAGTGTGATCTGTAGTGAGAGGAGGGAGCAGGTGGAGGTGAACCTGGAGAGGTGGAGGTATGTGCTGGAGAGAAGAGGAATGAAGGTCAGTGGCAGCGAGACAGAATACATGTGTGTGAATGAAAGGGAGGCAGGAGGAATGTTGAGGATGGAGGAGTAGAAGTGCAGAAATGAGTGCAGGCAGGGTGGAGTGGGTGGAGAAGAGTATCAGGAGTTATCTGTAACAGCTGTGTGAAGAGGAGCAGCAGGAGTGAAGGGAAAGGTTTCCAAGATGGAGGTGAGGTCAGTTCTGCTGGATGGTTTAGAGACGGTGGTTCTGACCAGAAGACAGGAGGCGGAGCTGAAGATGTTCAGATGTTCTCTGGGAGTGAGGAGGAAGGACAGGATTAGAAAGGAGACATCAGAGGGACAGTCCAGGTGAGACGTCCTGGAGACAAAGTCAGAGAGGACAGATTGAGATGGTTCTGACCCGGGAAGAGGAGGGATAGTGGATCTACTGGTAGAAGGATGTTGGAGATGGAGCTGCAGACAGGAGAAGAAGGAGAAGACCAAAGAGGAGGTTTGTGGATGTGTTGCGAGAGGACATGCAGTTGGTTGGTTTGACAGAGGCAGATGCAGAGGAGACAAGAAGGAAACAGATGATCCGCTGTGGACGACCATGAAGGGAAGAACCAGAAGAAGAAGATCTGAAGGATGTGGTTCCTTGTAGGTTTCTCTAAAATGGTCTCTTCTGTCTTCACAGGTCCCACAGATCTAAGTATGAAGACAGCTGGACCAAACTCCTCCTCCAGCTCCAACAGTCACGGTCAGGGAGGCGGCGGCGGCGGGGCGTCGGCTCAGCTCAGCCCTCCGGAGGTCACGGCCGTGAAGCAGCTCATCGCAGGATACCGGGAGTCCGCCGCCTTCCTGCTCCGCTCCGCCGACGAGCTGGAGAACCTGATCCTGCAGCAGAACTGAGCCTGTCCACCTCCTCCGCCCTGCGTCTCCCGATTTCATGCAGACTTGCAAACAAAGGACACAAATGTTCACCGGAGAGCCTGCAGGCTCGCCATCGCCACTCATCCCCCACTCCTTTATGTATTCGGACGGGCCAGAACTAATCGCAGGCTGAAAAAAAGGTTTATTTATGCATTTTGGCGACACTTGACCTCTAGTGCCCCCGTTCTCTGTAGCATTTCATCTCATCGGGTTCACGTCCAGCAGCGTCCGTCTCAGGAAGCGGCGATCTTTGTACACTGCTTTGTTTTCGGGTGGAGTCGACGGTTAAGAAGGAGCGATTCAGAAAAAATCCGCTTTGCGCCGGCATGATTCTTCGGAGTCCGGTCTACAAAGTAACGTCTGCCTCGCTTTCTCCTGAGAGTCCGACCCGCGAACCTCCACAGCTGTTCAGAGTCGGATTTATTAGAGATGAACTGTAGGGAAGGAGGAGAAAAAAACAAAAAAAAACAGAGCGCCGGTAAATTCCAACACCTCTGCTGGAGGGTGTTCCAGGTTCCTAGGCGTGAGATCGCTCCAGGCAAAGACTCATCACCCGACTTGTCTTCACTCTCACTCATTTTATCAAGAATATCTCTAACCCGGGCCGGTTCTCTCTACTTGAAAAAAAAAGAAAAGAAAAAAGGAAGGCTTCTGCGATGCATGGGAATGAAAACTTGAGGTCACAGACATCTGTCAGGGAAAGAAATTGAGATTAATATATTGCTCCGGCTCTTTGGTTGTGGAAAAAGGTGCAATATGGATGATAATCAGGAGCGGTGCTGAGATGACACGAGGAGGTATGATTTTTTTTTCCCCCCCGCCATCTCCTCCTGCCGTAACTGCCGAGTTGTGAAAACCACAGATGATATCCCGCGCAGCATTGTAGCTAATTTCAATGTTGTTGTTCGTTGTGAGTGTTGATCTTTATCGCCGTGACCTCATGACTGAGGCACTTTCACGTATCCATGGTGATGGAAGGAAGTGGGACCTGACAGAAAAACGAGAATCAATGTTGCACGTTCTTTTTTTTTTCAAGTGGGTCATTGTTGTGAGGAAGAGAATTAGCGCCGCGTATGATGACGGGAAACTTCTTTGGGCGGAATTCTGATTTTATTTTCAAAAGTCTGACTTTAATCTCCAGAATTCTGACTCTGAGATTCAAGACAGTATTTTGAGATGTGAGTCAGGATTCTGAGGATAAAGTCAGGATTCTGAGAATAAAGTCAGGATTCTGAGAATAATGTCAGGATTCTGAGAATAAAGTCAGGATTCTGAGAATAATGTCAGGATTCTGAGGATAAAGTCAGGATTCTGAGAATAAAGTCAGGATTCTGAGAATAAAGTCAGGATTCTGAGAATAAAGTCAGGATTCTGAGAATAATGTCTATTCTCGGAATTTTGACTTTCTTCAGCGAATTTTTCACTTTCTTCTCAGAATTCGGACTTTAATGCGAATAAAGTCGGAATAAAGTCAGACACTTGACTTTAATCTCCAGAATTCTGACCTAAATCTCGGATCACAGTAAGAATTTTCTAGAATAAATTCAGATTCCTGAGTTTTTTCTCCGAAAAATGCCGGGATTAAAGTCCAGAATTCCGAGAATAAAGTCCGATTCCTGACCTTTTTTCTCAGAGTTCTGACTTTAATGAAAAGTCAGAGTAAAGCCAGAATTCTGAGAAAAAAGCCAGAATGCTGAGGTTAAACTCCAGAATGCTGAGGTTAAACTCCGAAATTCCAAGAATAAAGTAAAAGAAAGAATTCCCAAAATGTTTTTTAATGGAATCATATTTGGCCCTAATCGCCTTCCATAATTTTGTGATGGAATTGTTCCGTGAGTTCTTCTTTAAAGATAAAAACGGGCACATTGAGCTCACATGCATCCATCACAGCTGTCAGTCAAACGAACTCCGCCGGATCACCCTCACATCCATTTTGGCTTTAATGGATGCGGCGTGCGTTTGTGCGTCTTGCGTGCCACTCGGACTAAAGCGACGGCGTCCGTTTGGTCCACGCTGACCTCGAAACCCCCATCGCGTCTCCTCACCGCTCATCGGTACCATGTCGGAAACACACTTTTGAAAAGAAGCATGAGACAATCTTTTGAAGAAGATGTAATTGCATCACAGTTTACTCTCCCAGCTTTCTGCTATGGTGTGTGTGTGTGAGTGTGTGAGAGTGTGTGTGTGTGTGTGTGTGAGTGTGTGTGTGTGTGAGTGTGTGGTCTGAGGGCACACAAGAGTACTCCAAGCAGATCTAGAGCACAGTCTGACAGCAGACACTTATGATGGTGAGTCACTCAGCACAAAAACACTCCTGTGTGCGTGTGCGTGTGTGTGTGTGTGCGTGTGTGTGTGTGTGTGTGTGCTGTTTACTTTCATTGACTTGATGTTAGTTTGTTTGTTACATCAACAGTGTGTGAGGATTTACTTCAGTAGGCTGAAACATTCCAAACGAGGACAAAGACTCTTCGAGCGGCCAGAAGTGGCTCGCACCTTAAAGTTCAGAGAGATATATTTCTACTTTTTATCGCAGATGTCTCCGTTATTTCTCATCACGCCGTCGACCTCCACCTCCAGGTTTGCTTCAGAGTTCCACATTCTTCTTCTTCTTCTTCTTTTGTTTTTGGTTTGCCTGATTTCCTGATTTGGCTGCATCGCGTTCACATTCAACTCCTTTTATCTATTGCAAAGTTCTGGAAGCACTTTATACCTCAGGATTACGGTACCGCGGCGGTGTGGGTGTGTCTTTACCTCATCGGAACAATCGGCGTCAGTTCACGCGTGAGCAGAACCGACTATAGCAAAGACATTCAGTCGGACGCAGCTGTCGCTCTGCTAGACACATAAAAAAGAAGCAGACAGCGGATTTCTACTTTTATATATTTGAACTGGTGTCCGTCTGAAGGGGGGGGGGGTGTTTCATGAAGGAGCACCAGAAGTGCTTTGGTTCCAATCAGCCATAACATTATAACACCTGTCTGGTGTAGGCGAGGACTCCACCACACCTGTGAAGGTGTGCTGCGGTGTCTGGAACCAAGAACCCACGAGGCCTACGACTCCAGAGGCGGAGCATCAATGGACATATTCCGTCCAGCGAATCCAACAGATGCTCAAGTGGAAGTTGGCATTCGGAGGCTAATTCAGCGCCTCGGACTTGTTTTGCTCCTCAAAACATTCCTGGACTATTATGGTGTGGCGGATAGAATTATTCTGCAGAGGCGCTAGACATCAGAATATGGTCCTCAGGTCCTCAGGTCCTCAGGTCCTCACACCGGCCCCTCAACTTCAGGACAAAGTCTCCTCCCGCTGTCTAATACAGTATGTCCCGCCCACTGACAGGTAACCACGGTAACCAGACAATCTGTTTTAGCCTGACTTCACCTGTCGGTGGTTATAATGTAATGGCTGATCAGTTAAGTGAACTGGTGAACTCTGGCGTGCCTGTAAGTGTGAGTGGGTGTCTTCTTGGTCAGCTGACATCAATGTTCATCCTCCCCACAGCTGCAGCATACAGGAGATGGATGGATGGATGTATGGATTGATGGATGAATGGATGGATGGATGGATGGATGGATGGATGGATGGATGGATGGATGGATGAGGTAATGGATGGATGGATGATTGGTTGGCTGAATGGATGAATGGGTTAGGCGTTAAGGCGTAGGGTCAGGGTTCATGCCGGTGGAACGTCATATGTTGACTGGCAGACAGGCGCTGATATTTGAGCTGGTGAAGAAGAAGAACCTTCATGCAGCAGAATATCCTCCTGACTCCTTTGGAACCAAACCTCAGTGTTGAGGTTTGGTTCTGACCTTTGCCTCATGAAACATCCCTCTGGACTCAAACAGACGTAACCATCGGGCCAGAGACCTCGTACACCTCGTCTTCCTCATCTCCTCCAACCCGCTTGTTTGTTCCCGTCGCCATAGCAGATCCTCCACGCTTCACGACCAACGCGGCGGCCATCCCGCCCCATCCCCACAGCCAGATCGCAGATTATCGTCAGAACCGTCTACGTGTTAGCTGGAGTTACTGTGATGGACGGCGACCGGCGGGTCGTCGGGTCTTTCTGTTCTTTTTAAAAATAAAGCCCGCCGGGTCTTCTCTTGGTATTGACTGGACGATGTAATCTATTGGTGTTGATTCAAATGCCCTGGTAGCTTGTGGATTGCTAGCGTGGTCAGATAAATGTACTGTATAGCTGTACAAAGAGTCATAAAGGTGTTTTAGACGGTTTCTTTCTGTGGGTGCAGCACTGTTAAAAAAAGAAGAGGGGTTTCAGCCCTCTTGCCTGTCTGAAGCTATGATTTGGTAGTGGTTGTTCTTTATCTGGTTTCTCCTGCTCTGCTGAGAGACTGTAGCTCTGTGCAGGGGGTCGTACTGTGAACCCGTGTGAAGCTTTGTATTTACCCCCCCCCCTCTGGTTTTTTGGACTCAGTGAAAGTGTGATGTTTACATGTACAGTTTTTCAGAATACTTGTGTTTCGTTCCGTCCCCCCCCCCCCCCCCCCCCCCCTCGCCTAGAATCCCGATCTCTGTACATTTGCCTCGGATATTTTCCTTTTCTTCAATTTTTCTCTCTTTTTTTTTTTCTTCCGTCGCTTCATCGCGTCCCGTGCAGACGTGACCCTCCTCTTTGACTATTTGGTCACATGGTCAGGGCGTTGCCGCGGCAGCCGCTACGTGGTTGGCTCGTTGTTGTGGTGGCTTCCAGCATTTACACAAAAAAAAAATAAAAAAAAATAAATAAAAAAAAAGCAAGGAAGCTAATCTTAAGTAAAAGTTTTGCAACTTCTCAAAGTGGACCAGCCGAGATGAAGGAAGCGTCCCGAAGACTTCCATCGGCTGTCTTCACGACACTATTGTGGCCTAAGTGGAGACGGTAGGTTGATTATTCTACATGACCCGCTCAGAATCCTCTGATGTCCCGGCGTTTGTCTCCGACCCGACTGAAGCTACACTTTGACCGGTTGTAAGATCTCCTCCGTAACACGAAAGCCATCCCCCCTCTCCTGGCCTTTTTTAAGGGGAACCCATAAACCTCAGGAAATACTGAATCTCCTACTTTTTGTTTTTATCCGCCGATTCCTTCTGAGATGGGATTGAAAATCTCGGAGGAGATCCATTAACATTTATATGAGATGTCTATTGTTTTTTTTGTTTTTTTTTTTACATTTATCATTGTGACTTAAAAGTGGAGCTTATTTCCAGTACCTGTGACTTAATATTTGGATTTATTTTATTATTATTTTTGGAGTGTTTATAGGTATGGATATTTATTATTATTATTATTATTATGATTATTATGATTATTATTCAATGTGAAACTACAAAAAGACAAAAGAAAAAATCGGTTTCATTTGTATGTTTCATGCAAAACTGTCCAGGTGAGATTCTCTCTGCCTCTTACATATCACTAATGAGGGACCTGTGTTTGTTTGGAAATAGCGCTTTTTCAGTGTTGCATCAACGCTATGGAATAAAACAAAAAAGAAAAAAGGACAAAAAACAACAGTGGTCTTCAAACAGCAGAGATGCGAGGCTCTCCTCATCCTCTGAGATGTCAGTAATTGAATAAAACAGTGCGATGAGCTATCCAACTGAGACTTCCCCCGTGGTTTCCTTTGTGTCCTGCTAACATCAGACAGAAAAACAGTCGCCCGCCTCAGCCATTATTTCTTCTGGGGGGTTTTTGGTCCGCAGGACGGCAGCAGAATCACGAGACACAGATTCAAGTGTAGATGTTGGAACTATCCTATTTCAGAATGTCCAGGGCCATTCTGAGATCAGAGAGTCATTTAGATAAGATAACGTTAGAGATGGTAGGTCAAGATGATTTAAGACAAAGAAGACAAGACGAGATAATATGAGACAAGATGAGATTATGTAAGATAATATAAGACAATATAAGACAAGATCCGATAATATAAGACAAGACGAAATAATATAAGACAATATAAGACAAGATCCGATAATATAAGAGAAGACGAGATAATATAAGACGATATAAGACAAGACGAAATAATATAAGACAATGTAAGACAAGACGAGATAATATAAGACAAGTTAAGATAAGACAAGATGAGAGAATGTAAGACAAGATAAGACAAGACGAGATAATATAACACAAGATAAGACAAGATAATATAAGACAAGACGAGATAATATAACACAAGATAAGACAAGATAATATAAGACAAGACGAGATAATATAAGTCAAGATAAGACAAGACGAGATAATATAAGTCAAGATAAGACAAGACGAGATAATATAAGACGACATAAGACAAGACGAGATAATATAACACAAGATAAGACAAGATAATATAAGACAAGACGAGATAATATAAGTCAAGATAAGACAAGACGAGATAATGTAAGTCAAGATAAGACAAGATCATATTTCATTAGACAAGAAAATGTCTGATAAGACAAAATAAGATATTATTGTATTAGTCCCACAATGGGGACATTTGCGGTGTAACAGCAGGACAGTAGATATAAAGAACAGGAAGAATCTAAACAAGAGGGAGAAAATATAAAGTCATCGTCCAGCATGGAAGACAGTTTTGTCATCATCGTCCTCCCATCTCCTCCTGGGACAGATCTGACCTTCCTAATCACTTTCATTCAGGTCTGACCAAAACACTTCATCTCTGAACAGAGAGTCCATGTGGGTCTGCAGATAAACACGGCAGAGTATTCATCCCTCCTTCCTCACACACGTCACAGTAAACACACACACTTCAACAAATGAGTTAAATAAGATGTAAAAAAAATGTCTTCACTCTCTATACCCCGGATCTTTGATCAGAATTCAACACAAACGTTCTATAAATGCACACTTAACATAAAAAAATTATACTTTTCTCTAAAAGATGTTCTAGAATTGTTGGCATTTATAGTTTATGAGTACAAGGAAACCGTTAAGGTATAAAGGTGTACAAGTACATGTTTCCCCCGCAGAAGAAGAAGCAGGGAGTAGAGGAAGACGATGGAGATGAATATGAAGCAGAAGATGAAGAAGAAAAAAAAATGAAGATGAAGGTGATGATGATGAAGAGGAAGAAGAAGAAGTAGAAGAAGAAGAAAACGAAGAAGAAGAAAAAGCAGGAGAAGAAAAAGAAGCAGACGAAGAAGACTATTATGACGAAGATGAAGTAAAAGAAGAGGAAGATGAAGAACAAAAAGCAGGAGAAGAAGAAACAGCAGATGAAGAAGAAGAGGAAGAAGAAGAAGCACCACAGTAATACAACTAAAAAGATATTGTTTTATTATTTCTGGTTTCTTTTTTAGATTGTAAATATTTATCAATTATTAGTATTTTACATAAGTTTAAAAGCGCTGTGGTGGTCCACCTGCAGTACTCTCACCTCTCACCAGGGGGCGCCCCTCACTGCAGGAATCACAGCTCTGAATGCATGAGGGCCCAGAGACAACAGCAGACTGGACCTGCAGGGACCGAAGGGACGAAATAACAATTTAGTCATTTATTTAGTTAGTTTACCAAAACTAACTCTTCATCATCTGAAGACGGTGATGGTTTTGGAAGCTCTTTCTTCTGTCTTGACGTTGAGCGTCGTGTTTTGCAGCGAGAACCTCTGATGAAGACTGAAGAACGAAGGGGACATTTGTGAATCTGAAAACTTGAAGACCAATCAGAAATCCTGTTAAATCCAATCAGAGATCACTTCATCAGAAAAAGTCACCTGACCCGTTTCAACTGAGAGGGACGCAGGAACTGGATCGACTTTGGTAAAGGGAAGTTCCATATTTTCGCCACCAGGGGGAGCTTTGTCTCCACATTCAAGGTTTTTTGGGCCCCTCCACATCCAAGGTGTCCGAATTGAGATGATATGAATCCACAGGAGTAAAAACCCATCTTCTCACATCCTCCTCTTCTCTCACCACTTCTATCATCATCTTCAGCCGTTTAGGTGGCCCTGTCGTCCAATCACTGTCACACATGCAGGCTCCGCCCCATCACCATCAGATGCATGTTTTTAAATATTCCCTCTCCACCCATCTCGTTCTCTTTAATGCTGGTTCGCACGCCCTCCACTTGGGGTTATACAGTTTGTACCTGTCATCTGATATTTATGCTCAGGTCCACTTGCGTCACCTGGACAATCTGTATTTTGATCTGCGTGGGTCATAGTTTCATGCTGGACAGGGAGATGGGATGCGGTCCAATATTTTGGCTCATGTAGGTCAGAAAATTTATAGCTGTCTTTGCAGACCGTCCAATTTGAAAATGGACTCGGTTATATAAGACCGATGTCAATATTATCAAACGGCAAAAAGCAAAAGCAAGAATAATCAGAAAAACATGTTCAAAGTTTCAGAATAAAATGTGGAATTATTGACAAAATGAGTTTTATCGGATTATAACTATTAATATTTTACACAAGTTTGCACTTTTCAAACATTGATTTAGATGAAGATATTTCTAGAAAGTAAACCGATTTATTATTTTATTTTATTTATTTATTTTATACACTTTATATGATGAGCCAAATCGACCCTTAAAAAGAAAAAACTGTTTTTAAATAGTTTTTGAGTTGGGTTCAACTTAAATTTCTTGTTCTTGTAAGCAACTAACAATAATAACACATTTTATTTATAATGCTCATTTGGATCAATTGTCAAAGCTTTAAAAGGTAAAAAAAAAAAAAAAAGATAAAAGCATCAATAAAAAAAATATTATACTAATAATAATAATGTAAAAATAATAGCATAAAAACAGAAAAGGTTGATTATTTACTTTCCTTAGATATACCCCACTTTATAGATTGAATGCATTATTTAGTCTATAACACCTTTATTAACAAGTAATAACATTTAATTCACTATAAAGATAGAAAAAGTAGGAAAAAAAATCTAAATGTTTGACCTTGACTGATTTATTTTATAATAACTGCATGATTACGATCCATTATGCCGGATCAGAATCAAAAGCTGGACCTCGTCCACAAAACAAATGCAAACAAGCAGCTGTGACCCGTGGAAGACAGGTCTGGATCCGGCGGTGCTGAGGGCGGGACTTTGTGTTGACATTGAGAATCCGTTTGTGACACGTGGATCACGGACTCTGGCCGGGCTGCTGATCAAATATAGACCTAAAACTGGAGAACGCCGGATTCTTTGGGCCGTCTGGGCCAGTTTACCAAAAACAGTCAGGCCTGAGTAGTTACACAAGGACGCCATACTGATTCAGAGAATCGGGTGTTCCTTTCCTCTCCTCTTATCTCTGCAGTTTCAAGGTGTATTTTTATGGGGGTGGGAGGTGTGGGGGGGGGGGGGGGGGCTGTGATTCCCAGGCCAGAAGCCTTTGCCCCAGATTCCCTTTATAACCCGGAGCCAGAGGATGTGCAGCGGCTCTCTGTGTTGCCATGCAAACATTTTCCAGTGGGGAAAAGGAATAAGATCAAGGTTTAAAGAAGACCCGGAGGAATTTCTTTCAACGTTAAACGTCTTTCCGTTAAATTCCAGGAACCGTCTTCAGCCACAGACGGCGCAACCATCAAAACTGGGTGGTGCAAAAGTAGAGGAACCCTGATTTCCTACATCACTTTGAGATTTGAAATGTATTGAAATGTAAAATGCATTATAAATTTAATGTATTATTATTATTATCAAACTGTAAAAATCTATGAACCGGCTCGGATTTGCATTGAAAAAAATTAAAAATATTATTGTTAATATTATTTAATAAGGGGAAATAGTATCCGATACCTAAATCACCGGCATTAGAAAAAAAGGACTACACTCTCACCCCCAACATCAAGGGTATAGCCCCCCCAAAAAGACCCCAATCTCCAGCATTGTACCACTAATCCCCCTGATTGAACTCCTCAAATCAATTGTGAAGGAATCTCTGAAAAATGATATTTAAAAAAGATACGTCTCTTCAACTTTATTCAGTTTGGCTGGGCGGCCAAGGAAGAGTCCTGGTTTCTCCAGACCTCTGAGCTCTTAAGGAACCTTCAATGCAATCTGTGCCCGACACAACCCTGTCTCTCAGTTTTAGTGTTTAAGCTTAGCTACAGCTCTGATTGGTATTATCAGCTATGTGGTCTTATACAAACAGCTGGTGTTGGTGTCGGCGCCATCTGATGGTGGTTAAGGAAACTTTTTGACCCCAAGATTCAGCTGATCTCTGATCTCTCTAGTTGGCATCCTTGGAGAGTCTTTAGACGGTCCAACATCCTCCTCACAGTGTGTGGGGTCAGTTTACAGACACGTCCTCTTCCATGTTGGTGTCTAACATCTCCAGTCTCTTTAAACTTCTTCATTATTCATCTAACTGTTCAAACTGACATTTTGAACTGCTGAGAGATGTTCTTGTCTCCATTGTCAGATTTGTACAGCTCTACAACCTTTCTTTGCTCCTCATTGCTGTGTTCTCTGGTCTTCATCATGGTGAAGAACCTCAGAGAGAATCAGGCCTGTGTCACCTCATATTTATACCCCAGTCAAACAGGAAGTACCTGTTCACCGCTTCAGACTTCCTGCTCACACAGTTGAATGTTATAATATAAAATACAATGTGGCTATTGCTGCATTTTGTTCCTTTGATGTCCCTTTGATTCCTTTGATGTCCCTTTGATTCCTTTGATGTTCCTTTGGGAGTGGAGATGGGGGAGAGAGTTGGTTTGAGTCATCGGAGACTAGATTTAAAGGCTGGCAATAACTCAAACATTAATGGAGAAATAAATAAATATATGAATTTTTTGCCTTGTTCCTTTGATGTTTTATACTGGAGAAGAACAAGAAATGATGCAACGTTTCTGCTTAGAGGGAGAAACAACATAGGATCAGAGGTAGGCTTTGTAGGTTTTGGCCTTTAGCGGAGGTTTAAGCTCTCTGATTCTAGTTATGTTGTTTATTTCATTAGAGGTTTGATTTTTGTGAATAATAATGAATTAAAGATCATGGGTTTCGACAAAAAAAAGAACATTTTTGTGTATTATTTTACTCATCTTCTAAAATGCCCCAATAACTGTAGAGTCTAGTGAAGCATTTCTGCCGCCCAGACTAGTTCGGTCATACCTGGTGGTGGCGCTGGACGCGATGAGCTACAGGATTGGGCTTTAATGCAGGATGATGCAACAACAACAAAAAAAAAAATCCTGCAACTTTCCACGAGATTCTGCAGCATCAGCACTTTCCCCCTCGTGTTCCTGGTGTTTCCTCCTCCAGCCTCGGGTGTTTTTTTAAAAATCCTGTTTATTTATAGAAGTATTCTGAGAATTCAAGCTCCGCCTTAATCCGTAAACTTTGCACAGAGTAACCTTCAGTGCGCACAGGAACACTAGTGATGATAAAAAAGAAAAAGAAAAAGGCATGCCTAATGAAACTCTCATGTCAGTCAGTGGAGTGAAACCCAAGTCAGTGTTTGTATTTGCTCGGGATCAGAGGACAGTTTTAGCTCGAGCGCCTCGGCTGTGGCGCCAGGAATAGAGCGAGCAGCTTTGTAGGCCATCCAGGTCAGAACGCTTTTAAAAACCGCTTCGTGTTTTAAAAACGTGAATCATGTCTTCGGCTCTGGAAACCTCAAGTTGTCAGTCCAAATATGTAGTTGTAAATTCTCCACCAGCTGCGGCGTAAAAAACTAATATCTCTGTTATTCTAACCCGACGGAAAGATCCTCCCAGGTTTTCCCTCCAACCTGGACTGGAAGCAAACTTTGCTCAGGCTAATCTAATCTCTCCGTGTTCCCAAAAAAGTAGCGTGGTTATGTTTTACCTCCACAAAGGAGATAAAAAAATACTCAAAGTCCTTCTGTTTGTTTGTTTGTTTGTTTGTTTGTTTATTTGTTTGTTTGTTTGTTTGTTTGTTAGCAGGATTACGTGTTTTGCATAATTAAAAAAAAAAAAAAAAACTAAAATAATAACAAGCCGTTTGGTGTAGTGATGTCATTATGTGACTATTGCTGCCTTTGGTCCTTTGTTCCCCTTTGGAGGTGGAGCTGGGGGCTCAGTGGGCTGAAGAGAGACGCTGAAGTGGAAGGCCTAGGTCAACGAGCTGCTACAGAGAATCTGAGAGATACTCAGAGAGTTTGTTGGAGTTGTCGGTAGATTTAGAGGCTGGCAATAACTGATTTGGATAAATGATTTTTTTTCCTAAACCTTCGGAACTATTTTGAGAGCTTTTTCAAGTTTATTTATATATATATATATATATATATATATATATATATATAAATAATGTTGGACCTCATTGATGTTTTGAACTTGATCCTCAGTACCCCCCCACCCCCACCCACACCCCCACCCCCACCCCCACCCTCTCTCCAGCTCTTCACTCCTGTCTGACCTATCTGCCCTCACTCCCACTCCCTCCCCCTTATGTCCCCCCTCCCCCTCCCCTACAGATTTCCCCAGTGGGTCATTCAGAGATATCTCCCCCAGCATATGTGTGTCATTAAACTTTACATGAGACAAAAATCCCTTAACAAGTAACATTTCAGTGAGATATAAGGATTTATTTTTAGGAAGGGCAACTTGAAACTATCTCAAATAATCTCAATGACGTTTAATTTTGAAACACTTAAAATATCACTTTCTACTCTCTTATTTGCTGTGGCTGACTCCGAGAGGGGTCAGAGGTCACCTGGAAGTTTACTCACCATCGCACTATAGATAGAAATTAACCAGTGAACCAGACCAGAACCACGAGATAATTATCTCTAGGACAAAACTTACTTAAACGGGGGCCACAATTTAATGAGACGTATGGACGAGTTCATATCTCTAGGACAGCACTTGATAGGATGTGGGAACGGCTTATTATCTCGTGTCAAATATGTAATAAGGTGTGGGAACAACTTATTATCTCGTGTCAAACATGTAATAACATGTGGGAACAACTTATTATCTCGTGTCAAACATGTAATAACATGTGGGAACAACTTATTATCTCGTGTCAAAAATATAATAAGATGTGGGAACAACTTATTATCTCGTGTCAAAAAATATAATAAGATGTGGGAACCAATTATTATCTCGTGTCAAAAATATAATAAGGTGTGGGAACAACTTATTATCTCGTGTCAAAAAATATAATAAGGTGTGGGAACAACTTATTATCTCGTGTCAAAAAATATAATAAGATGTGGGAACAACTTATTATCCCGTGTCAGAAATATAATAAGGTGTGGGAACAACTTATTATCTCGTGTCAAAAATGTAATAAGTTATGGGAACAACTTATTATCTCGTGTCAGAAATATAATAAGATGTGGGAACAACTTATTATCTCGTGTCAGAAATATAATAAGGTGTGGGAACCACTTATTATCTCGTGTCAGAAATATAACAAGGTGTGGGAACAACTTATTATCTCGTGTCAGAAATATAATAAGGTGTGGGAACAACTTATTATCTCGTGTCAGAAATATAATAAGGTGTGGGAACAACTTATTATCTTGTTGCAACAACTAAATAACTCGTGGGAACTAGTTATTATCTTGTTGCCACAACTGAATAACTTTTGGGAACAACTTATTATCTTGTTGCAACAACTAAATAACTCGTGGCAACTAGTTATTATCTTGTTGCCACAACTGAATAACTTTTGGGAACAACTTATTATCTTGTTGCCACTACTGAATAACTCGTGGGAACTAGTTATTATCTTGTTGCCACTACTGAATAACTCGTGGGAACTAGTTATTATCTTGTTGCCACTACTGAATAACTTGTTGGAACTAGTTATTATCTTGTTGCCACTACTGAATAACTCGTGGGAACTAGTTATTATCTTGTTGCCACTACTGAATAACTCGTGGGAACTAGTTATTATCTTGTTGCCACTACTGAATAACTCGTGGGAACTAGTTATTATCTTGTTGCCACTACTGAATAACTCGTGGGAACTAGTTATTATATTGTTGCCACTACTGAATAACTCGTGGGAACTAGTTATTATCTTGTTGCCACTACTGAATAACTCGTGGGAACTAGTTATTATCTTGTTGCCACTACTGAATAACTCGTTGGAACTAGTTATTATCTTGTTGCCACTACTGAATAACTCGTGGGAACTAGTTATTATCTTGTTGCCACTACTGAATAACTCGTGGGAACTAGTTATTATCTTGTTGCCACTACTGAATAACTCGTGGGAACTAGTTATTATATTGTTGCCACTACTGAATAACTCGTGGGAACTAGTTATTATCTTGTTGCCACTACTGAATAACTCGTGGGAACTAGTTATTATCTTGTTGCCACTACTGAATAACTCGTGGGAACTAGTTATTATCTTGTTGCCACTACTGAATAACTTGTTGGAACTAGTTATTATCTTGTTGCCACTACTGAATAACTCGTGGGAACTAGTTATTATCTTGTTGCCACTACTGAATAACTCGTGGGAACAAGGGAACTTTTGAAGAATAGGAACACGTGTTTTAATGTCACGTAGACGACCTTTATCTCTCCAGCATGTCGACCCACATTGAAGCTCTGCTGAGGAATTATATTTACATTATATAAGCTGTTAGCCAGCGGATAAATCTTGACTAATCATATCAGAGCTAAACGGCTTATGTGGGTTTGGTAAAACCTTCTCCAGTTATAAAACCGCTGACAACAGCGACGGTACCGAGGGAACCAGGAGGTTAAACACACAAAATGAAATAAAGTATTCTAAAAGTATCGGGGCCATCAGTGAAAGACAATATAAATGCAGTGGAACTAACTTTTGTTATTTCTTTATTCAGTGATTTATTTTTAACAGTGTCAGGTTACAACAACAATAAGGTGAAAAAACTTTTTACATACTCGTTTTTTAAACTTTTGGTCATACAATAAAAAGATACTATACATAAGCAATTACGAAAAGCAACACTTCAGTGACAAAAGGTAGCAACATCGTCATCATCACCACCCATCGTCTCCATCTCGTCGGTACGGACGGCAGGATGAGGGTGAAGGCGGCGGAGGAAGCTGGAGTCTAGGCTGAAGCTGGAGGTTCGTTCTTCACACCTTCGGCGTTTTCACTCTGTTGTCGGTTCAGAACCATCTCCCGGGCGATGCAGGTCACCTGACCGTTGGCCACGGTGTAGGTTCCGTTTCTGCAACAGGAACAATGTCAGGATTATTCCACAGAACAAAAAACAAAAACAAGGAAGCTGCAGCTGATTGTGGCAGAATGTATATTCTAAACAAGAATGGGGCCAAGGACGGAGCCCTGGGGGACACCACAGGTCAAATTGGTAAGTATGAAGTTATGGTACTTGACACAATCTAAACAAAAGTCTAATAAGTGTCAAATCATTTTTGTAAAAACATCCTTTAACAAAAGGTCGAGCTAATCTAAATAAAATGGACTATTTTAATATATATTATATATAAAATTACATAAAATCCAGACATTTTATCATGAAATTATTTCATATTTCTGATTTTTTTTTTTAACAGTTTAATAATATGCTTGACATTAAAGTTAAATAAATGTGGTTTTATTCAGATATTACAAAACTCACTTTTCAGATCCATTCGGCAGGCTGGGCTGGTTCTGCTTTGCAAAGAAAAATGAAGTCCACCAGTGACCAGAATCCTGCCTGGGAAGTCCTGCAAAGAGCAAAACTTAACGTTATGGAAAATAGAGCCTGGTTCTGTGTGGATGAAGTCACTTCCTCGTGAAAAATAAGAATAGAAAGTTTTATTTTATAGATACCTGGGTGGTGAGGAATGACCTCGCCGCTGAACTCGGCGCTTCCACAGGAGCCGCTGCTGGAGGTGGATCCGAGGCGCCCTAGAATACGCACAATTCATTTTAGACATAGTCGGGCCTCCATATTGAGATTAAACACCGGCGTAAGAGGGAAAATCCATCTTCTATTTCGGGCCTCACAGAAGTTGATATGACATAAAAGCATTTAGGTGGCGTCTGACTCACTTCTGTAGTAATCGTGCGTGGCGACGAGGGAGCCACTGGATGGAATTGATGCCATTTTTCTCCGACCTTAGGTGGAAGAAAACCGCTCAGAGATGTAAAACAGGAACCTGGAGGAGAGCCCGATGGAAGAAGGCGTTAATATGCTGGAGGTTAAATGTCATTTAATCCATTCAAATCCAATTTTATCTCCTGCATTTTGGATATTTTTGTTGCAGTCAGATTCTGGAAAGCCCCACATTTATCCAGAGAGATGCATCATGGGAAAGATGAGACATTTGGAAATTTGAAGTGGCAGCATAATAACACATTTCAGGGAAGTTTTGGCTGCATGTCCTCTGAGCCAGATTCCTCTGCGTGAGACGCCACAGAGCAGAAACATCTGCAGAACTCTATAAAAAAAATAAAAAGTCTTTTGCCAGACTGCGTTCTTCATTCTGAAAACTGAGTTGAATATAAGTAAATATGCACGCATGCAAAAAAAAATCTGTTCTCTCTCTTTGCGAACGCGATGTGTTTGTCCACCTGAACCGGATCCAGGCTGTAAAGATTAAGTCCAGACGTAGTCAGGACAAAGTTCTGAGCAGATGGTTTCAGAACAAGATTTGTCTGGACAAACAAAGGGTGCCGTGTGCAAACATGTACACTGTATAAATATATATATATATATATATATATATACTGTTTATATATATATTGTCTATAAGATGTCCTATTATATATTAAGTCATCATTTTTAGTCACCTTATATCCACTTTTGGGGAATAATAAAGTTTCTATCTACTTTTATAAACCTGTGACTAATGTTTGACCTACCTTGAGGATCTGGATGCGGCTGGAAGGTTCGGACGGCCTGATCTGGACGGAGTGCTACTGACTCTGGCCCATTTGTGGTCGGTGTGTCTCTGCTGACCTTCTCGGTCGTTTATCTGCTGCGGCTTATGCCTGACCGGACGGACGGACGGTTTTATACGGTCTGTGTACGGCGCGTGCCGCTGAGACACGGGGCGGGGACTGTGGTCGCCTGCCTATGCTCAGAACACGCGGCTCTGGCCGGTGGGCTGACAGAAGCTCGTGACGTCATTCGTAGGCTTTAATTAACATCGACCCGAAGAGAACCGGACAACAGAAGCAGCTTTGGTGGCGATGAAGCAGAATCTTCCTCACATTTCATCAACCTCCGTGCAAACTCAATTATGGGCTCGACTGGAAAATGATTTATTGTGTTCAAATGAATGATGATATCATAATTGAATGTTAAAATGTTCATTATATATATTAAACACAAGAAAATAAAATACAAAAACACAAATATAAGTTTAACAAAGTTCCCCACAGCTTTATTAGGTTTTTTCTATGTGAATTTAAAGAATAAATGAAAACCCTAACGCTTATTGACACTAAATTCACAGTTAGCTAATAAGCTCGATGTTCCAAAAAAAAATTAAATGTATTATCATTACTATTTTCTTTATTAATAAAGATATCAGCAACTCGTCAAAATTATGTTGCATATATCTGAAATGATTATCCAGTCCAAAGAATAAATAAATGTTCAAAGCAAATACCATCATTATTATTTAGCACTTTGAGATTTGATCCAAATGTAAAGTGCATTATAAATTAAATGTATTATTATTATTATTACCCGTAAACTTCCAAGAAGTCACGTGACCATGCTAACAATGGTTAGCTGCTAGCTGAGCTAGCGGCACTTGTGAAGCGGAAAAGTAAATTTGAGTAGATTTTTTGAAATTTCTTTATTTCTAATGTCGTTCTTGAAGATACTTATTTTTTAAAAACGAATAACGAAATGTAATTTTAAAGATTTGATGTAGTAGTTTAAGTTTATTAGAACTTCAAGCACCATACATGATCCCTGGTGGTCTAGTGGTTAGGATTCGGCGCTCTCACCGCCGCGGCCCGGGTTCGATTCCCGGTCAGGGAACTTCCTTTTTTATCCCTAAAATCGAAAGTTGGTCCTTTATAGTATAACAAACTTTCCTACTTTTATGACTGAATTTAAAAAACATTTTTTCCATTACTTTCAGCTAGGGCAGGGGTTTTTGAAAAATGCTCTGTAAAATAATTTATTTCTGTGCAATCCTGAATTGATGAAAAAATTCATATTAAACCCAATCTTGTTTCTGACTAAATATTTCCTCGTGAAGGCTGTGAAATCTGGACATATGTAAAAGGAGTGTTTGTTTAAAAATCGATTCAGCAGTGTGCAATAGAAAGTAAATTTGAATCTCGTGCCTGTACAGTAAAACTTTACTGCTGAAAGATTGTGAAACCTCTAGCTCCACCTAGAGGTTCAACAGGAAACCTTTGTTTCTTCATCTCCTCTCACAAACGGCAGAGAGACATTTGATTAAAGGCACAAATCGAATTAAAAGAAATTCAACATTGTGACCTAAATGAATAAATAACACACACCGTTCCGTTGACTTTAATTGAAAAATGTTTAAAGTACAAAAATACTTCAGTAACTGATATTCTGTAGAGCAAACAATTATTGTCAATGATGATTATTGTGAGCAACTCCACTTCATTTACTAATTAATTAATGATACTTAATACTTAATTTTGACCAGTTGAAGTAAAAAATAAAGTTTGTTAGCACTTTTTTTCCCCGCTTAGCTAGCACTTTGAGATTTGATCCAAATGTAAAGTGCATTATAAATTAAATGTATTATTATTATTATTATCAACAGTTCTCTTTGTACAGTGTGATACAACTGAAGATTACACTGTTAAAAGGGAATTGTTAATTATCTTACTGGTAACACTCAGTTAAATCAAGTATTTTCAACTTGAACTAGTTTATTAATTTGATAATGGTTTCCCAGTTGAAATATCTTTTTTATGTTAAATTAAAAATTATTTCTTCCTATTTTAAATGGTGCAGAATCTTTGACTTTTCTCCTCAAAGTTCTACTGGAAGATTTTTGTCTGGTGTTTAAACCTCTGAAATCAAAACAATAAAACAATTCAAGGTGCTAAAAATCCATTTTTCTGTGATAAAATCTGTAAAAAGAGACTCAAGACAACACTTTAAAAAAAAAAGAAAAATTATTAATGAATTTAAGAAATATAACTTAATCAGGTAATCCTCATTCAAACAAAGTCTTTTCAGGTCATAAATGAAGTAAGTAATAATACTTCATTACTCTACTATTCTCTTTTTTATAGTGCAGAATGAGGTGAGTTTTCTACTCGATGGTTTTTGTTTGGTGTTTAAACTTCCGAGGTCCAATTTTGGATTTCTGAAACCACATTTTAAATCTGTATTAAAAGCCTTTAAAATGAAGCTCAAAGTCACACTGTAAAAAAGAGAATAATAATAATATTTAACATTTCTCTTTTTACAGTGTGCTGTATTAATACAACAGTCAAATCTTAACAGCGAAGGAACAAAATAACAAAGATGAAGATGATCGTATGAGATCTGTCATCTGGTCCATCTCATCCGGTCCATCTCACCCGGTCCATCTCTTCCGGTCCATCTCATCCGGTCCATCTCATCCGGTCCATCTCACCCGGTCCATCTCATCCGGTCCATCTCTTCCGGTCCATCTCTTCAGGTCCATCTCACCCGGTCCATCTCCTGCGGTCCATCTCTTCCGGTCCATCTCATCTGGCGTGGCGTGAAGATTTCTCAAACCCAGAGGAGTCACCATTATTAGCCGGACCGCCAGAAACCTTGTCCTGAGTGAACAAACTGCCTGATCAGAACCCGTGTGTTCACAGGAATGTGAATTATGGGCCAGTCGTTCTGACTCACCTTCAAATTGCCGACCATTTCCTCAAAAGACTTGAATGTGGAGGAATGTCTGTGGAGGATGGTAGCATGTTTATTCTTTTATTTATTACAAATCTAAATGAAGTTGACTGAACTTGTAGTCAGAGCTGCATAGAAGAACAGCGATGGAGTTCTACCTCATAGACGGAACAGTCACGGTGTGGCCCAGGGTTCTGGATGTCACAGGAGGAGCAGAGCCAAGAAGAGAGTTCAAGATGAAGATGAAGATGAGTCTCACAGCCAGATTCATTTGTTGTGAGTGAGTGTTCAGAGCCGCTCCCACACACACACATACACTAACACACACTAACATACTCACACACACACACACACACACACACTAACAACATCATACACTCACATACCCACACACTAACACACTAACACACACACATACACTACACACACACTAACACAAACACTAAATCCATCACACACTCACATACCCACACACTAACACACTCACACACACACATACTAACACAATCACACACTAACACACTCACACACATACACTAACACAGTCTATCGCAATCACACACTCACATACCCACACACTAACACACTCACATACCCACACACTAACACACACACATACCCACACACTAACACACTCACATACCCACACACACTAACACACTCACATACCCACACACTAACACACACACATACCCACACACTAACACACTCACATACCCACACACTAACACACACACATACCCACACACTAACACACTCACATACCCACACACACTAACACACTCACATACCCACACACTAACACACTCACATACCCACACACACTAACACACTCACATACCCACACACACTAACACACTCACATACCCACACACACTAACACACTCACATACCCACACACTAACACACACACATACCCACACACTAACAAACTCACATACCCACACACACTAACACACTCACATACCCACACACTAACACACACACATACCCACACACTAACAAACTCACATACCCACACACACTAACACACTCACATACCCACACACTAACACACACACATACCCACACACTAACACACTCACATACCCACACACACTAAGACACTCACATACCCACACAATAACACACTCACATACCCACACACTAACACACTCACATACCCACACACTAACACACTCACATACCCACACACTAACACACTCACATACCCACACACTAACAAACTCACATACCCACACACACTAACACACTCACATACCCACACACACTAACACACTCACATACCCACACACTAACACACTCACATACCCACACACTAACAAACTCACATACCCACACACACTAACACACTCACATACCCACACACACTAACACATTCACATACCCACACACTAACACACTCACATACCCACACACACTAACACACTCACATACCCACACACTAACACACTCACACATTCACAATAAAACACACTAACATACACGCACTCACACACTCTAACACAATCACACACTCACTAACACACAAACACTCACTTACACAAACACACTCGCATACTTTCACACATACACACACACTCGGTCACACACAAATGCTAACACATCACACACTCACACCCTCAAACACACTAACACAATCACACACACTAAAACACTCACATACTATAACACACTATAACACAATCACACACACACACACACACACATACTCACACACACCGGTCTTACCGTGGTGGACTCGGCAGGGGCAGAGCTCTGAGGAGAAGAACACAAACACACACGGATGACATCACAGCTTCTCCTCTTCATCGATGACAACAAGATTATGTCTGCTTACACGCCGAAATAAATCAGGACCTGAGCTTCAGTCTGAAGCACAAATCTGTCTGTCTGTTTGTTTACACTGGAAAAGTAGTCCCACAATGTCGTCCCCCACAGCAGGGGTATATCGCTGACAAGACCCCAGCCCCCTGCGTTGTACCGGCACCCCCCCACCCCCACCCTGATTGAACTCCTCACATAAAATGTGACTCATTAATAATCTCAAACAGTCCATAATGACTCAACCTAACTATTTGTACGGAGTCAGCAGTCTGTTCTAGGATCAGATCCCACAGTGACTCAATGATGAAGACAAATACAGTTAACTAGTTTTTCTGAGCTCAGGAATAAAACAGGACAGATTTCCTGGAGTCGATTCACCGCAGATACATTTAGACACAATTTAACTGATGACAAGAAACTGTGTTTTTCACAAAAAGCCCCCCCTAGTGAGTAAATATGAACTATTATAGTGAAATAATATATATATATATATATATATATATACACACAAGATGAATATATTTGTGTGGATTCATATGAGCCAATGTGGACTAAATCGTACGTATATAAAAAAAAGCATATTTTACTGTGTATTGAACAATTACAGTAGAATATGACAAGTGAAATATCTTGAGGCGGTTCATATGGGATTAATTCAGCAAAAGTTACATTTAATAAATGACCTCAAAAATGAGATTTGGACTCATTCGGACTAATGGTTATTAAGTTATGTCAGATAACACGTATTTTTAAGGCCTAGTGCAGGTGGGTCAGACTCAATCACAGACGGGGGGCAAAAATGAAAAGATAGAGACCAAATCGAGGTCGGAACAACAATCAAATTAATTTAATTTAATTTATATTTAATCAATTTAATCTTATTTTATTTACTCGTGTTATATATTTCTCAACAAGCCGACATAATAGAAAACCCCTCATATAAAAGATTGAATTAAAAATAGATTAGCGTAACTAAGTTTACGTTTAGTGTCACAGAATAATTTCCTATGATAATTTGAAATTTCATTTAAAATCACACATTTTGAACGGCCTGAGGACTTGAACGCACCTCGACGGTTACGCGCGTTCTATTTAAGATGCGAGTGCGACTTACTAACACGATATTATATAAATCTCCTCCCAGGATCCGTGGCATCTTCTCAAAGGATAAAATAATAAGTTATTAGAGTTACTGGATAAACGCTGATGTCTGACAACAGAGGAGCGGGAAGAAGTTCTGGCGTTCTTGACTTCCGGTGATCGCAGTGCATTCTGGGATTTGTAGTATATTTGGTTATGCTGTTTACCAGCGGGCCAGTTATAAAAATGAGATGATTAGTCATTATTCATCACTTCAGAGTTGCAGCTCAAACTGGTGAAGCAAAAAATATAAAATAGCACTGGAAATATATAAAATAGTATTTTCAGCAATAATTATGTTAATTTTCTAAAAAATAATTGAAACTGGAAAACGAGAAAACGTCTTTTTTTCTGTCAGAAATCAGGAGATGGAAGGTAGATGTTCAGGTACCTCATTTCTACCAGCCTCCTGGTGATGGCCACACCCACATTAGACAGTGCAGAAGACGTCACCTGACCGGCATGCGCGAGACCCTCCCGTGTTCTCAAATACCTGCAGGTAGAAACAGGAAGTAAGGAAGGGACTCATTCTGAATGGGGTTAAATCACAACACTCCATCATACGTATGTTTGTAAAGCGGAACATTCTGATTTAACAATCAACATTTAGATCCAAATGTTGAATCGAAATTTAAATGTTGAACCTAAATGTTCAAAAAATATGAAAATGTACCCTCACGTCAGCGGAAGTACCAAAATAAAAACTCCCACAACAGAAGAAATGGTCCTGCCCCCCCCCCCAAAAAATGCCACTTGAGGGTAAACAAAAGCTCTTAAGTGGGTTAAAAGCAAGAAGCAGTGACGTGAGAGACAGGGGGCGGGGCTTACATAGAAAAACAAAAGTTTTTGTCCGTTTTACCATTTTAGTTTTTGTCCTTGAGCCATTTTACTGTAATTGTCTCGTTTTGTGAGCAAACTTCTTCTTCTTCTACCTGAAGAACCAAAAAACTTGAGTCATTTTCAACATCCTTGGTTTATTCTAGAACCGTTGGTTCCGTTTTTTGAAAACCGTCTTGGTGTCATCTTTTCTGAACTAAAGCTTTTTTTATTTTGGTACTTCGGCTGACGTCAGTCTTAATTTGCATATTTTCTAAACATTTAAGTTCAACCTTGGAGCTTTGTGTAGAAAAACGTTGCGGCTAAAATCAAATGGTGCCCCATACATATGACATTAAAGGAACCGGAATATAAGGTGATGTGTATGAATTCATACAGATTCCCGGGCCACTGACGATCGTCCCCTTGTCTTCCAAACAAAACCTGCTAGTTCCTGTTAATACTTCAGTGCTAAGTCTGGCTGTAAGGCTCTTAACGGGGCACCGATCCCATCTGACCTGCTAAATCCCATCACTTGTTCCACAGCGGGAGAGCCCTCTCTAACACGTGAGCACAGGAAACCCAAACATGTGGGTTATTGGGGTTTTTTATACAGCAGACACGCCGGCCGGTACTCACATGTCGGAGTGGCTGATGTCCTCCAAAGTGGACGACGCTGCCAGATAACTGGAACCAGAAGCAGAACAGACACAAGTTGGCAGATGATTACACAGATTTAGGACCCAGCAGTCATAAGTCGTGAGCGGTCCAGTGTTGTGTAACCACATAAAGACAATGTGTGGCAAACACTCTGCCAGCACAGAGTCTTAGGTTGGACCATGGAGGCGTGTGGTTGGACCAGCACAGATTACTACTATTTAAAGCATTTAAAGGCATATGGAAGCCGTCGGTTACTCACGGAGAAGAGGTCTGGACCTCATGCCAGCTTCTGGACAGGTTCTGTTTGATGTTATCGAGAGGACTGAGGCCCAGCTGCCTCCTGATGTCTGCTGCACAATCCTCCTTCACCAGAAGAACCTGACGCAGAGTCTGGATCTCCTCCTCCATCTATGCAGCACAGAAACAACGGACGGTTCGTGGAGAGGAGAGGTGTTATTACACGGTTATAACCGTGTTATAACCGTGTTATAACATGATTTGTGCTGAATAATGAACAAATAATAAACAGAAGTTGCTTCACCTTTGCGAGTTCAAAGCGGAGATGGTCTGTATCCTGATCCGATAGATGAGGGATGGAGGTACCTCCATTCTCTGGTATCCTGGTGGAGGAAGAAGATGCACCACCAAAACCTAGATGGATGGATGGAGAGAGAGAGAGAGAGAGAGAGAGAGAGAGAGAGAGAGAGAGAGAGAGAGAGAGAGAGATCATATCTAGCAGCATAAGAACATTTTCATAAAAAAAACTATACTAACTACTCGGTACCGTCAAATCAACGGGATTCAGTCTTACCGGCTCGGCTCATAGCTGCCGCTCTCAGCTTTCCTGCTCGCTCAGGTTCCAGTGGGATCAGTGACGACCGCGAGACAGGAAGAGCCAAAGACGCTCGTGGTGTTTACATACAGGCGCGCTCGCGGTACACACGGGCGCGTGCGCACACAGGCATTGTTGATAAGTTTAAAAAAGCATGGTGAATAAAAGTATTTCATAATTGGAATGTTACCGAAGCCTAATGCTTCACTTGAGAAAGAAAAAGGAAAATACATTTTAAAAAATGTACGTAATGTCTTAAGACAGTTTAATGGAAATCAATCAAGCAGTTTTCGTGTCTTTGATTATTTCTTTTTTCTTTTTTTTCTTAAAGGAATTTTACAACAGGCAGGAAATTCCTGACTGGACACTTTTTGCTGGATCCACTGGTGGAATGTGATTGTTCTACCTTTCTGCATTAATTCTAAAGTTGGTGACAAATCCCCCTTATAATAATAATAACAACCTAAAGATAGAATATGAAATCTAGAGAGATTTTTTTTTATAAATAAATGTGTTACAGACTGAATAGTTTATCTTAGGACAGGAACTGGAAGTTAATGTTAAAATATACATGATGATGGTCATACAATCTCTCATATAACTGTAGCTGCACAAGTCTCACATAATATAACCTTTATATTTAAGGTCAAATAAAATATAACCAGAACTTTGATGTAAATTGTCTTTTTGAGTCATAAATATTTTAATCAAATGGTGACAAGGGAAGATTTGTCTCCCTCTGCTGGTAAAACCAAGCATCACACCGCAACTCTGATGAATCTATAGAGTATCGATATATAGAATATCTATAAAATCATGATTCAGAGTCATGATATACAGAAGAACACTAAAGTCACATAAGGCTACATAAATCCTTTTTTTAATTGTGTCTTTATTTTGATAAATAAAGTCAGAATTCTATGAATAAAGTCAGAATTTTGTGAATAAAGTCAGAATTCTTATGTTAAATCCAGAATTCTGAGAAGTGAATCAGAATTTTGAGATTAAATTCAGAATTTTGATATTGTATCCATAATTCTGAGAATGTGGTCAGATTTTTGTGATTAAAGTCAGAATTCTAAAATTATTCTGACTCAGACTAAAAATTCATAATTCTCAAAACTCCAAATTCTGACTCTTCAAGTCCAGTCTAGTTACTTTTTAATCCAATCCCTTTCCCTTAATCTCATTTAAGGCAAACATTGTTTGCTTTTTTATCTTAAGAATGTATTTTTCTTTCTTTCTTACTTGAATTAAAAAATTAAGATTTTTGTGAATTACGTGAATTAAAGATCAAACTGGATTATTATTTTTTTTGTCGATGCAGCCAGAAGAACCGCGATGTTTTCCACCTTCATGTGAAAGACGTGGACAAAGACAAAATGTTCAGGAACATTTATTCAACAACAGCAAATCAGATCAACGATCCACTTGTTTTCTTCCAAACACACAGTTACCATGCTACAACAGAAACGTTAAGATTTATACTTCATATGAGCCGAGTGTTTGTACAAGCAACCTCAACCATGAAACCATTCCTGGATCAAGTCAAAGGCAACATTACGACACCAAACCGGAATAAGCTACAGCCCATCACCATCAGAAACATGACAGAGTATGAAATGAACTCAAATCAAAACGCATCGGAGAACAATTTCACTACAATTGCGTTAAATCTTTATGTTGCCTTTTTTTTTTTTTAATGGAGTTATTCCCGATCACTGATCCAGTATTTTTTTGGTTTTTTTTTTTTTTAAACACACAGTGCATTCAACTGAGAACATTGACGGTAGCAATTCTTCAGTATCTGGATGAAAAAAAGCCGCAACGGGAACATCTAGGTTTCATCGAGGGTCACAGGAAACATCACACGACGGCCACGGAGGTCAACGTCCGTACCGGTAACAGCGGAGGGGGGGGCGGCGGGGGGTCGCCACTTGTAAACCATTGGAACATCATTAGCAGTTATGAAACTGAGAAAGTGGCATCGACGTTCGTGGCAATTTATGGCAATGTGGAGAAGTCCTTCGTCTCGGAGCTGCCTGTCCCAGCGTTTATGATGATGATGATGATGATGAGGCCTCAACAGCTTCTTACTTCACGCGGATGAAGTCGACGATGAGGAAGGGACCACAGAATCAGATTTCAGTTCAAAACACAAGGACTAAAAACAGGATGAAAATCCTCTTCCTCACCACCTTATATATTATATACATGTATTAATAATAATAATATAATAATATTATATAATAAAATACTATATATATATATATCTATATGCTTCAACAGTGTTTTTCTACACGACAGAAACTACCAGACATGTTCAAGACAGATTTAAAACATTTCACGCTCTCTGGTGTTTCTATAAGACTCGGCTGGATGGCGTGGAGCCGGAGAGGACATAAAAGTGTCCTTAGATGTTTTTTGTTTCGTCTCAATGAGTTGCGATGTCATTGAAATAAATGTTTGCAAAGCCGTTTAAACCTACAATTAAAAGAAAACGAAAAAGGAGGAGCTAGCTGAAAACGTATCGCGATATTCCAATAACCCACAAACATTTCACGAATTAGAAATTCTCCACTGATGGATAAAACGCACCATTAAATGTTAAAAAAAAAATATATCAACATTTAGTTTGATTGACCCGCTGATAGAAAATAATCAACAATGACAAAACTAACGATAAATCCAAAAAACTCACTTATACAAAATGAACATAAAAATAAATCCTGAAAATATTAATGCCGACATTTGAAGTGTAAAACAGGAGTTTAAGCTGAAGTCCAGCCAAAACTAATTAACCCTTTAATTTCCTCAACAAGAAAAATAAAAGGAGAAAAAAAACAAAAAACATCTTCGGGGCATTTATAAATTTGGATTCAATTTTTATATTTAAAATATAGATTCTCTAAATTGACCGTAAAGTTAAAAAAAAATGTCGATGAATTGATTATGAAATAATTTCAGATGTGATGAAGTAACATTAATAACAGCAAAGATTTATGCGGAATTTTGAATTTCATGGAAAATAGTGAAATCGCCCACAAATTCTGTCTTGATGTTAATGCGAAATTCCAATTTTGTCTTTGGAAAACTTTGTTTTTATGAAATTATTTGTCTCATAAATCCTCACATCTTTATAATATGCAACCCCCCCCCCCCCAAAAAAAAACACCCTATTTTTGATATTCTCTCCAATCAGAGAAGAAAAATATCTCAAGTGAATTATTTTTCTGGGACACAGTGCCATCTAGTGGTCTTTTCGAGCATTACACACCTCAACCAGGTTCAGACAGGTGGAACACATTTAAAAAATAAATAAATAATGGGCGTGATCAAACAGTTGAGTAGAACATTAAAGGGTTAATAATAACTCAAACAGAAACATCATGTCGGCAGGAAGTCATCAAAGAATCACGATCCACGTTAAAAAGAGAAAAAGTGTCGACAAACATGGTGCAGAAGGCGGAGCTCTGACAAAGGCAGGTGACATT
>JBBDHG010000287.1:107500-127663 GCA_037951165.1 Lophius americanus | reverse complement strand
ATGATTTAGTCTTAGCCTTTTTATTTCTCTGGTCTTATTTGTGACTTTTATGTTTCACGTCTTTTATGTATATTTATTTGGCCTTTTTTATAGTTTGTTTTTATGGATCTTCGTTCTTTTATCTTTCTGGAGCTCTTTGTGATATTTGTGTGAAAAGTGCTTCACTAAAAAAATCTATTATTATTATTATTGATCAAACATCAAGTCAGCACAGACTGGTGGCGTCTTCACGCGGTTTCTGGGTTAACGCTTCAGCCCATGAATGTGGGTTTGTGTGGAATGAGTTCTGGTTCTTCTGGGTTATCTCAGCTTTGACACTAATCCAACACATAGTGATTTCTGGAGCATCCCTCCATCAGCTGACGGGCACACATGAGCGCCTCGCCAACGCCGCATCATTAGATGCCGTTCGCTTCCAGCGGCGCGTTGGAGGCCACACCTCCAGGAGACTCGTCAGGTGGAGAGAGACGGTTGAGGATAGCTCCTCCCTCATCTGATGACAGAGACTCGCCAAATAGTTACCACTACTCTCTGTTTTCATAACGCTCCATCCATCCATCCATCATCCTTCATCCGTCATCCATCCATCCATTCATTCATCCATCATCATCATCATCAACTCATTCTTACATCAATCCATCCATCCATCCATCCATCCATCCATTCATCCATCCATCCATCCATCCATCCGTCATCATCATCATCATCATCATCATCATCAACTCATTCTTACATCCATCCATCATCCATCCATCCATCCGTCCCGATCTGTAACCCTCTGGCAGGTTTGAGTGTATTCTAGGAAACCTCCAGATCGAGGCGTTTAAAAACACATCAGAGCTAAAAATGTAACTGTCTTGGTTTTTTTTACATTTGGAAACATTTGCGTTGTGGTGTTTGTCAAACTGTAGCAGCGTTAGCTTGTAGCAACGTTAGCTTGTGTGTGGACGACAGCAGAGGCGTTTTTCTCGCTACCTTTCCAAACAGGTAATGTTGGTGTCGGCGCCATCTGATGGTGGTTAGGGAGACTTTCTGACCCTCAGTCTCATCTGACCTCTGACCTCTCTAGCTGTGATCCTTGGAGACTCTTTATCCAGTCCAACCATCCTCCTCACAGTGTGTGGGGTCAGTTTTCAGACACGTCCTCTTCCAGGTTGATGTCTAACATCTCCAGTCTCTTTAAACTTCTTCATTATTCATCTAACTGTTCAAACTGTATTTATAAACAGTTTGTTTAATTAAAGCAATTACTTAAAGTTAGACTTTTACATTTACATTTTTTACATTACATACCCTAAAAAATGTTCTGTGTAATTTAAGGACTTTAAGGACTTAAGGAACACATAATTGATAATTTAATTTAGAGTAAAAAGATAATAAACTCATGTGTTTGAGAAAATTCTCATTTAGAATTACGGTAAAAGAAACTGTCAAATAGCAACATTAATAACTTTAACGTTTTTTATGGTCAGCACATGTTAAAAACCGAATTTTACTATGAAAAAACAAATGAATGTTAAAACAAATAAAGAAAAGTGTCATAATGTCACAAACTAGTAATTACTGTTAAAGTATCATTCTGAGTAGATTCATTTACGGTAAAAATTCATTTTTCTACAGAAATAACATTACGTCACAATTTGTCGTCAGTTTATTCGACATCCTTGTAAAGATTCTTTGACATTTTCAATGTTTTGGGTTTTTGAGTGAGTTTAAAATTTGCTTTATTTCATTATAGATTATAGAATATCCATTTAAAAGGTGTTTAAGTTGCACGTTTACACAGGAAAAGTAAAATAATACATTTATTGGAAGGACATACGAAAGATGAAATCGGTGGTAAGTTGTTGTTTTAGGTTATTATCTGTACTTGGAGTAAACAAACAAACGGAACCTTCATCCGTCTATAAGGTCTATTTTTTATTATCTGTTCTGAAGCCACGCCCCCTCTATGAAGGTTCAAGTAGAAATGTTGGACGACTACCGTTAGCTCTTTGTACGGACCGACACGTACAATCCAACGCCGGTTGGGATGGGTGTGGCTTATTTGATGTCGTCTGGTTGTCTAAGTTCTGTTTCGTGGTTCTGGGTCGGCGTTAAGGTTCTTGTTTTTTATTCTGCTGTGAAAGTCAGAAATGAGAAAGACTAGAAAAGAGATCATTTCTTTCCCTCAGACTGATTACATCACCAGTTTTGACCCGCGGTTCCTCCGGTATTGGTTGACTGGATGCATCAAACCATCCGGTTTCATTTGAAAGGTTTTCTAGATCCTGGTCAATGTCCCTGAGGGGCTGGAACCTATGACAGGTGACCAGAGATGAGAGGCAGAGTTCACCCTGGACACCTGTACCTGTATGTCCAGACGACCTCTCACCTGTGTCTTATTTCTCGTAGCGCGGCGGGAACCCACGCAAACATGGTAAACAAGTCAAGATGGTACCGAGAGCAACAAAATGGGTCTTTGGGTTCAGATCCCAGAGGTCTGGAGGGGAGGGGCTTGTTTGCGGTAGAGGAGTCCGGATGATGGGCGGACCAACGATCAGTTCATGACGGCTGATGACGATGAACTGATCTCAACTCTCACATCAGTCTGGATTTGTTCTGTTCACATAAATTCTGTGTGTTTTTTGCTGAATGGACCTCCGGGTCCGGTTCTACAGTGAGCCATTTCAAAAATAAGGAATTGCATTATCTGACTTTAAACTCGCTCCGGTCTTTGACTTCCTGTTCTGAGATCTTCAGTTTATCTGGAGGTCAGACAGTCGGATGTGAAAGGTCGTGGGTTCTTATCTCTCCTCTTTGGCCCGGATTCACGACGGATCCAGAGATTGTAGAGACGCTTCTTTTCCTTCTTCCTCTTTTTCTTTTTCTTGTTTCTATTTTCCTTCGTCTTGATCCTCTTCTTCTGTGGTGCGGCTCACATCCGTCTTGAGGGAATCATTAGGTGTCAGATTCACTCAAACAGAGTTTAGGAGTCATCAGCCGGTTCTGATTGATGACGGACCTGCGGCGTGTTTACGGATGTTATTGACTGGTGAATACATCAACGCTCAGCTAACACACATTTACATTCTAGAGGCGGGAGCTCCTACTTATCATCTCCTTCATCAGCTTGAAGGCTCCCACAGTCAGTGAACGCCACATCTCCTCAAATGAGGTCAAATAAAACGGTTAAAAGTAACCCCACGTAACAGGTGAGCTACATCACAGCGACACCTACAGTGTTAACAGGTGAGCTACATCACAGCGACACCTACGGTAGTAACAGGTGAGCTACAGCAGAGCGACACCTACAGTAGTAACAGGTGAGCTACATCAGAGCGACACCTACAGTAGTAACAGGTGAGCTACAGCAGAGCGACACCTACAGTAGTAACAGGTGAACTACATCAGAGCGACACCTACAGTCGTAACAGGTGAGCTACATCAGAACAACACCTACAGTAGTAACAGGTGAGCTACATCAGAACGACACCTACGGTAGTAACAGGTGAACTACATCAGAACGACACCTACAGTAGTAACAGGTGAACTACATCAGAGCGACATCTACGGTAGTAACAGGTGAACTACATCACAGCGACATCTACGGTAGTAACAGGGGAACTACATCACAGCGACATCTACGGTAGTAACAGGTGAACTACATCAGAACGACACCTACGGTAGTAACAGGGGAACTACATCACAGCGACATCTACGGTAGTAACAGGTGAACTACATCACAGCGACATCTACGGTAGTAACAGGTGAACTACATCAGAGCGACATCTACGGTAGTAACAGGGGAACTACATCACAGCGACATCTACGGTAGTAACAGGGGAACTACATCACAGCGACATCTACGGTAGTAACAGGTGAACTACATCACAGCGACATCTACGGTAGTAACAGGGGAACTACATCACAGCGACATCTACGGTAGTAACAGGTGAACTACATCAGAACGACACCTACAGTAGTAACAGGTGAGCTACATCAGAACGACACCTACGGTAGTAACAGGTGAACTACATCACAGCGACATCTACGGTAGTAACAGGTGAACTACATCACAGCGACACCTACGGTAGTAACAGGTGAACTACATCACAGTGACACCTACAGTAGTAACAGGTGAACTACATCACAGCGACACCTACGGTAGTAACAGGTGAACTACATCACAGCGACACCTACGGTAGTAACAGGTGAACTACATCACAGCGACACCTACGGTAGTAACAGGTGAACTACATCACAGTGACACCTACAGTAGTAACAGGTGAACTACATCACAGTGACACCTACAGTAGTAACAGGTGAACTACATCACAGCGACACCTACGGTAGTAACAGGTGAACTACATCACAGTGACACCTACGGTAGTAACAGGTGAACTACATCACAGCGACACCTACGGTAGTAACAGGTGAACTACATCACAGTGACACCTACGGTAGTAACAGGTGAACTACATCACAGCGACACCTACAGTAGTAACAGGTGAACTACATCAGAACACCTACAGTAGTAACGGGTGAACTACATCAGAGCGACACCTACAGTAGTAACAGGTGAACTACATCACACCTTTTTTGTTGGGCATTTGTTTGTTCAACACGTTTTGTTTTTGCCAAACAGACAATAATATAGTTTGTTGATAATGTTCATCATTTCAAAAATCGGATGGTGATTGTTAGTAAGTCTTTTATTAAACGTATGTTTATTTGATGAGCACATTTTGTATTTGTATATAAATGAAACATATTGTGTTCGTTGAACATTTGGTCCGACAGGAAGAGGTCCAGTGTTTCAAACCATTATAGAGACCTCAGCAGAACCCAGTGTAAACATCACTGTGATCAGAATCATCCTTCATCATTAGATCACTTCTAATCCTCTTCGCTGGAGATTTGGACCGCGATAGTTTGTCTTTTTAAGAGTGTGCGTCCAAAGAAAAAAACTGTTTGGTTCTGATCGTTTTTACAGGTTTATTATGATACCATCTGATACCATCTGATACCATCTGATACCATCTGATACCATCTGATACCATCTGATACCAGCGCATCAGAAGCTGAACTGAGCCATGAACGGGCCCTGATGTTGGGCGGTTCGGTTCTGGTGTGTATCAGCAGAACCGTACGGACAACAAAGACTCGGAACATGAAAACTCCTTTGATCGGATCTGGAGCCGCTCAGCTTCTCCTTTGAAGAACTTGTTCTGGAATTCATCAACATCAAACTGGTGGATGTCATTTGAGGCCACGTCTCTCTGATGGAGACAAACAGCCGTGAGGTGATCAGAACCGAGCCGCGGATGGATTTGTTACACAAAACAGAATATTTAGAGGCGGGGGTGGAGGCTGGAGGGTGGAGGAGTGGTTCTGATGAAAGGCTGCTGCGCTGAACTGAGATAAGCAGAGGAAACATTAGTACAGCCTGTGTGCTGATGAACTATACTATCCAGCGCCGGCGCCGTATGTTTCCTGCGGATGACGGATCTCTTCATGAACGGCTTCAGACCGGCGCTCATTCCCCCGGGGCCACACGCCACGACCCGATGAAGGAAAGTGGAACCGCCGCGCTTTATATTTTCAATGAACTCCATCTAGTCCACACCCGCCCGTCAGCCCCCGCCATGTTGATTAGTTTGGGTCACGACTCGCTGTTACGGGCGCCAAAGACGCTAATAAACGACGGAGGAACGCCGCCGGGGATTCCCAGGTAATCAAGTAGGAAAATGATGCGGCGCATTAGCTGTGCTGCTCCTAATATCCCCCCAGCCTATGAATGTGTAAATAAGCACACTGGGGGGCGGGGCTACTGAGGGGGCGTGGCTACTCACAGAGAAGATGGTGGGGGACGGAGAGGCAAACGGCTGCAGCTCCTTGAAACCCACTCAGGAGGCTAAGGTTCTGAAGAAGATTCTAAAGGCGATGAAGACACCGGAACCAAAACCTCAGTTCCTCATTTCAGGATTGATCAAGCCAGAGCTCAGGGGTCAACTCAGAGTTTGTTAAACCTGCTTTCCTGAAGAGCAGGTGTGTTAATATGCGCTGGTTTAATCTTCTGCTGCCGGAGCAGAACTTCTGGTCCTGACGGGACATAAAAGAAGATCTCCACCGGTGTTAAGGACCGGTTCCCCCCTCAGAATTCTCCACCGTTGAAGAGCAAATATCTGGCAGCATTTTTCTTCTCCTTTCTGCTGACTCAGGGAAAATCCTGAGGGTCTCCATTCAGGGGGGCTGCAGAGAATCGAATGTTTCCCCCTCGGGTGGGAAATTCATCTTTTCTTTCAGCACCAAACCCAAACTGAGTGTCTGAGCTGAAGTCTGTCAGGTCTCATTCAGAACCAGCGGAATGAGTTGTGACACTTCGGTACCACCAGAGTGAAACAAAACCCAAACAACATGTACAAAAACAGTCAGAGGGAGGGATTGGAAACACAAACACCAGTGCTGGTGCCGGTACTGGTGCTGGTGCTGGTGCCGGTGCTGTTGGAGCAGATGGAGGGTCTGATTGCAGACGGAACAAAGGACCCGTGAACAATGTGTCTGTTTGGATCTGCTGCTGAAGCAGCCTTAAGTTCACGGCGGCCGTGAGGACTTTGTTCTGGATGACGGCGATCATCCAATCTCTGGTCCAGCGGGAACCCGTGACAGGACTGGCATTCTGGATCAGCCGGTTCTGCTTATTTTTGTGCCTTTCTGTCATCCAGACCTCAAAGATCTCCTGCCTCCACAGTCTTTAAGGTCCAAAGAACCTGCTCAGAAGATGCCGCTGCATCCTTTCAGGGATCTGCTGTGTCTGAGGACGACACAGTACACAAACAGGAAGTTGGTTTTGGACCTTTCTGTCTCGTTAGGACAGTAATCTGATTACTTCCATGCACATTTGTACGTACTTTTACAGTTGCAGTAACTCTAGAAGGTTCCGCCGGCGTGACGGCGCGGCTGATGGTGTGAACTTTGATTTCTCAGCAGCAGATTCTGCCCCGGATCAGAAGAAGAACCGCCGCCGGTCCATTTGACCACTGAGGAATCGGCCCGTTTGCCGTTGTGTCGGGCCTCTGATGGACGGCGCCGCGTTTGCGTTCGCCAGATGGAATTTAGTCTTTTATTCCCTCTGCTGCTCTATTCCCCTCAGAGATAATAGAAAGGCTGTTTTTCTGCCTCCACCCGTTCACCGCCTCCTCCGACTCTCATTTCTCCGGTCAATAATCGACTCTGGACCCTTGATTAGCCGTCTGTTAGCCCAAAGATTAGAGACGGCGTCTGCTGGTGAGCATCTCCGCTTTCATTAGCAGAGACGGGGAACATCAGTGGATTCATTAAAAACCCACAGGTCTGTGATTGTGTGTGAGGGAGGGGGTGGAGGAGCAGGGAGGGGGGTGGAGGAGCAGGGAGAGAGGTGGAGGCGAGGCGGGATGTGTCTGTGAGGGGAGCTGGGTGGAGTTGAGGGGTGGAGGGTTGACATGTGCTGCTTTCAGGCACTGGCAGTCAATTCCGGTTTGAGCGATCAGGTACAAACTCTGTCAGTTTCTATGTAGGTCAGTGCTGAGGCTAATTGTTAGCAAGCTTGTTGTTAGCATCCCGCTAAAGCCTCCTACTCTGTACGATTTGAGCCGATTCATTCTTGAAAACGAGCCTCAGGACCGTTTAATTATAATAAAAATGATAAGTTATAAGTAGTCGTAAAGTAGAATGTTCAGTTTTGTTCACAGTTGTCAGAGCGCTGCTAGCTATCAAGCTAACACTCTATACAGTCAAACGTAGCTCGCTTACCCACAATTCTCTCTGCTACATAAACCAGACAAACTGTTCATGGCGTTCCAGTCCAGATACGCCGATCTTCTGAGGTGGAGACGACGGCTCCACCCACATTTAGCTGATTACAGGTAATTAAAGGTGATGTAGTTAAAGAGAAGATTTGAGTCTGCGATTGATCAGATTTTAAGAACATTTACTTTCATCCACGATGAAGACTGATCATCTCTTGGGTTTTAAAGCGCTGATGTGTCGGCGCTGAGACCGGAGACAGTCGGACTCATTCTGGTTTATGCTCTGCAGCCCGGTTCTGCTGCTGGAGGCCCGTGGAGAAGCACGCCATCGCTCACACAATCTAAATAAGTCATTTTGAGGGTAACGGAGAACGCCAGCCTTCCGAGCGAGACGCTGACCTCGCTCACGCTGCGTAAACACGGCGAGGAAACGGCGAGCCGACAGTTCAAAGGGTTAAAGGAGCGCTCTTTAATAATTCAGCCGCTCTGGTTCCATCTAAAGCCCGGATATTTCCCCTCGTACATCATAATGTTCTCAGCGCCGCGGACCCTCAGGGCCGCCGCCGCTGCATTATTGCACAGCTGCACGTAACGGAGGGGGGGGAACATCCGTGTTTTGTCTTCTGCTCGTCTCCTGTGTTGGCCGCGTTTGTGGTTCCGCTAACACCGACAAGACCCAAATGAAATTCTAGACGTTTCTAAACGCGTTCAGAATCTCCCACAGCCGGCGGCGAGATCTCGGCGACGACACAAAACAGGAAGCGGCAGTCAGGAGGAGATGTCAGCAGGGAGGAAAGAATCCATCCTGGTCAAGGCGGGGCTAGATCCCAGAAGAGACCCCAATCCCCAGCATCATACAAGCAATCCTCAAACTAAAGGTGAAGTTAAGCGTGAAAAAGACTTTAGCTCCGTGGGTGGAGTATCTGTATCTCTTTGGGTGGAGTGCGTGGAGAGGCTGTAGCTCAGTGGATGGAGTGGATGGAGCTCAGTGGGTGGAGAGGCTGTAGCTCAGTGGATGGAGTGGATGGAGCTCAGTGGGTGGAGAGGCTGTAGCTCAGTGGATGGAGTGGATGGAGCTCAGTGGGTGGAGAGGCTGTAGGTCAGTGGGTGGAGAGGCTGTAGCTCAGTAGGTGGAGTGGATGTAGGTCAGTGGGTGGAGCGTTCTTCTCCCACTGGTAAGATCAGCACGTTGATGGTTTGACTCCAGCAGTCCACATGTCACACGGTCCATGAGCAAGACCCCGAACCCCAATACATGCTCCCGGCTGCTTCATAGGCTCCACCCACTGCTCCTCACAGCCTCCGCCCCCTGCTCCTCACGGGCTTCACCCACTGCCCCTCACAGCTCCACCCACTGCTCCTCACAGGCTCCACCCACTGCCCCTCACATGCTCCACCCACTGCTCCTCACAGCTCCACCCACTGCTCCTCACAGCTCCACCCACTGCTCCTCACAGGCTCCACCCACTGCCCCTCAGGTCCATGCAGAGGACTATCTCCGTGTCCGGCTCAGACAGGAACCTTTAGCTCCTGGTTTTATTACTTATATTCTTATTAAATGTAAATATTCTGTCGTACATATTTCATGTCACTGAAACAAACTCTGGTGGTTTGATCTCTCCAGAACCTCCACAGGGGTCCACTCGGGTCCACAGCAGGACCTTCATGTGTGGAACCCTCTGATTCTGTGAAGGGGGTCCCGGTTGGAATGTGGAGAGATTCTGTTTTTAAGGGAACCTCTGAAGTTGAAGTGAAGCTCTGGGCTTCATTTATTGAAGGCCTTTATGTTTGAAGTTCTGTGAAGGTGGAACGGATCAGCGCCGAGCAGGAACCACTCTTCTGAACCAGGCTTCATTTCTGAGCTGGAGGGAAGCTTTCATTGATGGCAGGAATACGTTTACAGACCCGACAGAACTCAGAGGGCTCATGAAAGGTTCTGGTCCAACCCAGACGGAGGTTCCCCCCCGCCTCAAGCTCTAACGTGTCACCAGATACTTTAGTTTACAGAATCATTACCTCTTTAATCCTGACAGAAAGTGAGACGCATGAAGAAAGTTGAGTTTGTTTTTACCCAAATTTAAAAAGAACTCTCTCTCATATGTTGATTGACAGCCGGAACCTCATTTATGCACTTCTTCTAAGGGGGCGGAGCCTCCTCACACAGGTAACACATAACTACTATTATTTATTTGTTTGTTTGTTTGTTTTTTAACCAGATTGCGGAAAAACTACCAGATGGATTTGCACAAAATTTTACCAATAGGTAAATTTTGAATATATTTTGGTGATGTTACATGTTTTGCAGTATTTCAAATAAAATTAGATAAAGAATAAAATAAAAAGCTGTTAGGAGTAGTGATGCTTAACTGTAGCTTTTGTTACCTTTGTTCCTTTGATGCCTTTGATGTTCCTTTGGGGTAAGAGCTGGGGGCTCATTGGGCTGAACAGAGCTGCTGAAGTGGAAGGCGCAGGAGATGAACGGCTACAGAGTATCTGAGAGATGCTCAGAGACTTTGTTGGAGTTGTCTGTAGATTTAGAGGCTGGCAGTAAGTCAGACATTAAAGGAGAAGTGTTTCTTATGTCGGGTCTTGGCTGAGGTTTGCGTTCCACTTGCATTTTCTAGTTGAAGCTGCGACTGAGTTTATTCGAAGAGTTATGGATCATGTTCCGGTTGTTCCAGGATGAAACAAACACGTCACAGCGGCGAGCAGCTTCTAGTTTCGGCCCAGCAAGGATGAAAAAATTCAAGTTGTTATTATATTGAGGAATTCAGTTTCCATAGAAACGTGTTTGCACCAGAAATACACCCACAGACTATTTTTGATTTCTCTTTTTCTCCATAGTAACAGCGGCTGAGGCTCATGGGAATTGCAGTATTTAGCATGATGATGTTATCAGGACGAAGGTTCCGGCTGTGATGTTATCAGGACGAAGGTTCCGGCTGTGATGTTATCAGGACGAAGGTTCTGGCCGTCTCCAGACGGACTCGTCTGTCTTCAGGTAGCGAGTCGTCACGGCGAAAATGTCTTTGTCACAAAAATCACAAAAAGGAAATCCAGATCCCCAGACTGAACGAACGAGGAGATCCTCTCCATCAGACACCCTCTCCATCACATGACCTTTGACATCAAACTGCCTCAACGCTCCTCCAGAGGCGTATGGAGATGAATCTGGAGATGTGTTCAATCGTGACAGGTAGTTTTGATTGTTATCCTTCCATCACATTTGTCTGAAGCAGTAAAGTAACGAGAGCAGGGCGGGATTCAAACCCAACACCATTGACCTTTTAATTCAAAGTTTGGATTCTCCAACGGCAGATCATTAAAAGATCAGTTCATTATTACAGCTGTGGGGGACGAAGAAGTGTCTCACCTGTGGAATGAAACCATTCAATACCTGGTTACCATGGTTACCTGTCAGTGGGTGGGATATATTACCTGGTTACCATGGTTACCTGTCAGTGGGTGGGATATATTACCTGGTTACCATGGTTACCTGTCAGTGGGTGGGATATATTACCTGGTTACCATGGTTACCTGTCAGTCGGTGGGATATATTACCAGGTTGAAATAAATTTAAATAATTGTTTTAGATTCATATGTGTGTGTAGTTATATGTGTGTGTAGTTATATGTGTGTGTAGTTATATGTGTGTGTACTTCTATGTGTGTGTAGTTATATGTGTGTGTAGTTATATATGTGTGTAGTTATATATGTGTGTAGTTATATGTGTGTGTAGTTATATGTGTGTGTAGTTATATGTGTGTGTAGTTATATGTGTGTGTAGTTATATATGTGTGTAGTTATATGTGTGTGTAGTTATATGTGTGTGTAGTTATATGTGTGTGTAGTTATATGTGTGTGTAGTTATATGTGTGTGTAGTTATATATGTGTGTAGTTATATGTGTGTGTAGTTATATGTGTGTGTAGTTATATATGTGTGTAGTTATATATGTGTGTAGTTATATGTGTGTGTAGTTATATATGTGTGTAGTTATATGTGTGTGTAGTTATATATGTGTGTAGTTATATATGTGTGTAGTTATATGTGTGTGTAGTTATATGTGTGTGTAGTTATATGTGTGTGTACTTCTATGTGTGTGTGTTATATGTGTGTGTAGTTAAATGTGTGTGTAGTTATATGTGTGTGTAGTTATATGTGTGTGTACTTCTATGTGTGTGTGTTATATGTGTGTGTAGTTAAATGTGTGTGTAGTTATATGTGTGTGTAGTTATATGTGTGTGTAGTTAAATGTGTGTGTAGTTAAATGTGTGTGTGTTATATGTGTGTGTAGTTAAATGTGTGTGTGTTATATGTGTGTGTAGTTAAATGTGTGTGTGTTATATGTGTGTGTGTTATATGTGTGTGTAGTTAAATGTGTGTGTAGTTATATGTGTGTGTAGTTATATGTGTGTGTAGTTATATGTGTGTGTAGTTATATATGTGTGTAGTTATATGTGTGTGTAGTTATATGTGTGTGTAGTTATATGTGTGTGTAGTTATATATGTGTGTAGTTATATGTGTGTGTGTTATATGTGTGTGTAGTTAAATGTGTGTGTGTTATATGTGTGTGTAGTTAAATGTGTGTGTGTTATATGTGTGTGTAGTTAAATGTGTGTGTGTTATATGTGTGTGTAGTTAAATGTGTGTGTGTTATATGTGTGTGTAGTTAAATGTGTGTGTGTTATATGTGTGTGTAGTTAAATGTGTGTGTGTTATATGTGTGTGTAGTTATATGTGTGTGTAGTTAAATGTGTGTGTCGTTATATTTCCACGCTGCTGCCCTGAGTTGCAGGAATGAAATAGTAAAGTGTGTTATTATGGGATTGATGTCAGAGAGAATCTCTGAAGAGATGAAATGATTCACATCTTTCAACAGTGAAGTGAAAACTAAGAGGCGTTCAGGGACCTGAAGTCCAGTCCAGATTCTGTGAAATTCTGCTTTATTTATGGTTTTGTCAGAAAAACTGTTTCAGTGAAAAAGTTTCATGCAAGAATTATTACAAAAACAAAGACATAGAACAATATTTCACTTTATTTTCTGTTCTTACGACACAAAAACTCACATTTAACTTTTTTAAGTTTGATACATTTGAGCGAGTTAATCGGGTTCATGTTCAATACTTTCATTACAGTCATCAGTCTGTTCTAGGATCAGATCCCATAGAGACTCAACCTAACTGTTTCTATGATGTCAGCAGTCTGTTCTAGGATCAGATCCCATAGTGACTCAACCTAACTGTTTCTATGATGTCATCAGTCTGTTCTAGGATCAGATCCCATAGTGACTCAACCTAACTCTATCTATGATGTCATCAGTCTGTTCTAGGATCAGATCCCATAGTGACTCAACCCAACTGTTTCTATGACGTCATCAGTCTGTTCTAGGATCAGATCCCATAGTGACTCAACCTAACTGTTTCTATGATGTCAGCAGTCTGTTCTAGGATCAGATCCCATAGAGACTCAACCTAACTGTTTCTATGATGTCATCAGTCTGTTCTAGGATCAGATCCCATAGTGACTCAACCTAACTGTTTCTATGATGTCATCAGTCTGTTCTAGGATCAGATCCCACAGTGACTCAACCTAACTGTTTCTATGATGTCATCAGTCTGTTCTAGGATCAGATCCCACAGTGACTCAATGATGAAGATAAATAAATCAATCGGACCAACGGTTCTGAAATGACGTCCCAAAAACTGTGACTTTGGAGATAAATATCCCCCTAGTGACCAAGATATGCAACTGACATTTCCCCAAATCCCTCCAGTTCTTCCTCACACTCATGTCTGTGAGGGTAGAAAAAATGTAAAAAGATCAAAGAAAATCTTGCCCTCCTTGTTGTACTTCCGTCACAGACCACCGGGTGTGCGGTCATGAGTTCAAGCCCTCTTTAACTCTTGTGTTTGGAAGCAGGCGGGGGGCTGATGGGTGAACCCTCTGAAACGGGCCGGTGGGTTTCTACACATGAAACCCTGATGAGGTGAGATAAGGTCTTAAAAAGAAACTCTTTTATTAACCGTTTAACTAAAACCAGGTTAAATTAAACTCACGCGGTTCTGCAGCGGCGGGGGGGGAGGAAACATCTGCTCTGCTGCTTACAGCTGTTCCATCCTCCGTTTCTTCACTTCCTCCTCCATGAGGGAATCAGGGCAGAACGTTCCAAACATGGAAAGCTGCTCAGCCTGAAGACGACCCACTCCAGGCTGTTTCCCCCACAGGAGGATCTGCATCCATTCTTCAGGAACAACAGCTGAGCGGCGGAGACGTCTTCTGTCCTCAGCACTTATTTATGTGGGAGATCTAACGTGCTGAGATGTTCAGAGGAGAGGAGAGGATCTGGTTCCAAGCCGAGTAAGAGCTCTGCAGGAGAAGAACAGAGAAGGAGCTGATGGAGGAGAACAGAGAAGGTCAGAAGGAGGCATGAGGAGGTCTGGAGGGACAGGAAGTATGTTAGAGTGGTCCAGGATGCAGGAGTCTCCATGGACTATGATGTTGGTGGAGGACATTGTGATCTGCGTAGGAGGAGGTTTGCTAGTCGTCATGTCGTAGAGTTCTTGAACTGGACCCAAAATGTTGCCTTGGTGCTAAACAGGAACCGGCCACTGACCCCCAGAGTGAGTAAGGCGAAGAAGAAGGAGAAGGAAAGGAGTACAAGGAGAAAAGGGGAGGAGCTACAGGTGAGACCCAGGAGAAAACTAACTTCTTCTGAAGATGTTCTACTGAAGTTATTATGTGGTTGATCAGGAATGGTTCTGATCCAGTCTGGGTTGGTCATTAATGCAGTTTGGTATTTTTTGGGGGGCGGGATTTTATGTTTCTAAGGGGGCGGAGTCATCATCTCTGGGATCACCTTTAAAACTTCTACTTTTTACTGAAGCTGCATCTATTTTATCTTCAATATTGTTTGAAGATCCGATTCACTCAGAGGCAGAGGCTGGCAGAACCGGGTCACATTCACTCTAAAACATATATTGGCGCTGAGCCGTCACTCCCAACATGCACGGCGGCGTTCAGCACCATTACCGACCACAGATCCGTCTTCGGCAGAGAGACTCCTCTCAGTCTGTGAACCCTCACTTCATCAAACGCCTGCGGGTCATTAACTCTCTCTCTCTCTCCCTCTCTCGCCCGCCCGCTGTCTCTCTCTCTGACAAGTAGCTGCAGGATTGATGATGTCGTCACGCCGCGCCCTTAAAGATGGATCCGTGAGGTGATAATGCTTCTGAACCCGGTGTCACCACTCGCCGTCAGCGTGTGCTGGCCGGCTCCGGCGAGATGAATGTCCACAGAGAACCGACATGCATGTGATTCCGTTTCCACGGCGCTTCGGCGCCGGCGTGTTAGGACGCATTTAAAGCCTCCCACAGGAGCCGCCGCCGCCGTCGCCCATGTTTGTTTGTCGTTGGGAGGAGACTCGTCCTTCTCGGCCGCAAACTCAGAGTCAATTGATGAGTTTCCCGGGGTGAATGGTTCTACGGCGAGAGGTTGGCCCGGCTCGTGGACCCAGAGACGTTTATTTCTACCCACTCATCACCAGAAGCACCTCCAGAAAGTAATAAAGGAGAGGAAGAGGAGGTAGGAAATGGGGGAGGAGGAAGAACAGAGCATGTACTAGAGATCAAGAGGAGGAGGAGGAGAAGATTTCTTGTTTGGTTTATGTGAGATTCTGGACCCGGTTTGAGGCTCATCCGTTCACGTCTTGGATTAAACAGGAAGTTGTGAGGGAGGAAGTGATGTGGATGCGATGCCTCGCCGTCGTCGCTGTTGGTTCAGGTCTATACGGGTTTGGATCTGGCAACTTTTTGATCTGCCGCTGGTGGACCACGTCTTCAGACCCCTATCCTTCAGGCCCGGTTTGATATAGACAGGATTTAGTGCCATCTAGAGGTGATGGTCCAGATTGCGACCTGAGCTCAACCCTCAGTGATGTCATCGTCAGTGAACAGCTTTGAGCTTCCTGTCATGTGATTAGGTTCCTTTAGACGGATATATTCACAAACTGCATTTAGTCGGACTGGACCGGACCAACAGTCTGTTAGCATACAAAGCAAATGGTTAGCATTAGCAATGAAATGCTACCTCAAACATTTAATAACAGTCAGTATCGTACAAGTTTTAGCCTCCGGTTTTCACTAAATCTCATTTCTAAGTAAAGCTGCGAGAAGCGTTGATCGGCGCCGGTGCAGCGGGGCGCCATCACGGCGTTCCCAACGCCGCAGATCCGTCATATTATCACCATAACTTCAAAACCGTGTCTTGGATCATTCACAGACACATAGACCTCAGTGTGAGGAAGAACTGGAGTGATTTTGGGAAAATCCTTATCATATCTCCACCACTAGGGGGAGTTTTATCTCCAAAAGTTTGTGGGCCATAATTTTTCAACCGTTCAGCCCGGGGGTCTTGAGTTCCTGTGGGGGGGTTGACAGGAGGACCATTGTGAGATATTTATACTTCTTTCCACCTTCTGTCCTGATGTTCTCCTTGAGGAGGCGGCAGCGGTGCAGCTCCTCGTGTTTGGAGAGAGGCGGGGCTTCACGCGAGGCTAACATCTGTGACGGGGAAATAAAAACTAAAAATAGCGGTGGGGGTCCCTCGTACACTTAATGAATCAATCAGGATTGTTTCACAGTTTGAAACGTTTCACCTCCTCTGTGAGAGGGAATCCTCTGAGGAGGAGGAGGAGGAAGATGAGAGAGTGGGCGGTGTTGTTGTTGTTGTTGTTGTTGTTGGATTCAGAAACCTCAGTTCAGTCTTTGATGGGAGAGAATCGCGTCAGTGGAGGTCAGAACCTCCACATGGAGAGCAGGACCCGAGGTTTCCCAGCAGAACATGGTCCAGAGCCTCACACTGGTGGTTGAACTTTCCTCCCATAATGCATCTGGTGGCATCTCTTGCCCAGGTAAGCGACGGTCCATCAACGCGATGTCAAAGAAAACCTGATCCATCAGACCAGCCCGCCTTCTTCCATTGCTCTGGTCCAGTTCTGGTGTGACATGGCCATTTCAGGTGTGTTGGGCAGAGGTCAGAGGTCACTCGGTTATAAACCACTCTTAACTTTTCCTGTCATCTGAGCTACAGTTTCTCCTCTATCGTTTGTCTTTTCACCTCATTGGCATCAGGGAGCCTCAGGAGACCCTGAACCCCCCCCCCCCCCCCCCCCCCCCCCCCCCCCCCCCCCCCCCGGTTCACCCGCTGCCCTTCCTTAGACCAGGGCGGGTTCTAAGACCAGGAGCATGAGGAGAGAGAGAGGAGAGAGGAGAGAGAGACACTGTGGAGGGCAGGAGGGGAGATAGAGAGAGAGGGGGGGACACGACATGGCAGGATGATGGGAGTCAGATTGGGGGCTTCCTCCCGTTGGTCATCAGAGAAAAACATAGAAAAACATCATAATATATATTTATATATTATATATATATATATATATATATATATATATATATATTTATGCAGATAAATAAAATAAAAAACACATTTGGGCGTAAATAAATAATGGAGCAGATGTCAGCTGTTTGTTTGAACCTCTACCGCCTGAAAGAGACGGATTATAACGCCAACATCAGAATCTAGATCCTGTTATTAGTGCAACCTCAGCAGACCTCTCTCTCTCTCTCTCTCTCTCTCTCTCTCTCTCTCTCTCTCCTCTCTCTCTCTCTCTCTCTCTCTCTCTCTCAGTCCCTCTCTCTATATCTATCTCTCTCTATCTCTGACTCTCTCTATCTCTCTCTATCTCTGACTCTCTCTATCTCTGACTCTCTCTATCTCTCTCTATCTCTGACTCTCTCTATCCCTCTCTTTCTCGCTCTCTCTCTATCCCTCTCTTTCTCTCTCTCTGACTCTCTCTCTGTCTCTCTCTCACTCTCTTTCTGTCTCTCTACCTCTCTCTCTATCTCTGTCTCTGTCTCCGTCTCTCTCTCAGTCCCTCTCTCTATCTCTGACTCTCTCTCTCTCTCTCTTTCTCTCTCTCTGTCTCTCTCTCACTCTCTCTCTCTCTCTCTCTCTCAGTCCCTCTCTTTCTCGCTCTCTCTCTCTCTCTCTCTCTCTCTCTCTGTCTGTCTGTCTAATGAATAGAAGTAAATGCTGTTGGTTCTGGTACCGTCCGGTCCAGGGCCCAGTTTAACCGCTGACATACATGACCATCAGATGTTTGCTCAGAAGCTCCGCCCACAGAGGAAGTCTTAAACGCGGGTCAGTAACGTGGCCCGGTCTTAAAGAGGATCGGTGTTCTGGACTCTCTGCTCCCAAAAGACGCATTTATGGATCTTCAGTTCCGAGGAAATGAAAGTTTAAAAAATGAGGAGACTCAAAGAGGTACCAGATGGGAGTAACTTCTTCCTCTCCTGCTTCCTCCTCATCCTCTTCTCCTCCCCGTCACACTCAGAACCACTCTGCCGGCAGAACTCATGGAATTTGAAGCGGGTTTCTTTTTTAAACGAGAAAACTTTAGCAGGTACGTTCGGCGGAACACAGGAAGTACATCAGAGGAGAGTTCTGGGGGCGGAACCGAAGGGTTCTGTCACAGATGAGCTGGAATCTGTGGGCTTGAAGAAGAGTTTCCACGGAGACAGGGACCGGAGGTCCGGTTGATTTTCTCCACGGCGCCGTGAGAATCTCTCCTAGAGTGAGAGAAGGAGATAAGGAGGTGGAGGTCAGAGGGTCTCTGCCTCCGGGCCTCAGCAGTAACGACCCGCCAGATCCAGAGGAGGAACGGAACCAAGAACCGTTTTTAGGTGTTTGAAAACTTTTGCCTTTTATTCTTCACATTTTACACCAACGCACTGAACCAGCCATAACATTATAACCACTGAGGTGTGACGTCAGAATAAGATCCATTACCCGGTTACCATGGTTACCCGTCAGTGGGTGGGATATATTACCTGGTTACCATGGTTACCGGTCAGTGGGTGGGATATATTACCTGGTTACCATGGTTACCTGTCAGAGGGTGGATATATTACCTGGTTACCATGGTTACCAGTCAGTGGGTGGGATATATTACCTGGTTACCATGGTTACCGGTCAGTGGGTGGGATATATTACCTGGTTACCATGGTTACCTGTCAGAGGGTGGATATATTACCTGGTTACCATGGTTACCTGTCAGTGGGTGGATATATTACCTGGTTACCAGGGTTACCTGTCAGTGGGTGGATATATTACCTGGTTACCAGGGTTACCTGTCAGTGGGTGGGATATATTACCTGGTTACCATGGTTACCTAACAGAGGGTGGATATATTACCTGGTTACCATGGTTACCTGTCAGAGGGTGGATATATTACCTGGTTACCATGGTTACCTGTCAATGGGTGGATATATTACCTGGTTACCATGGTTACCGTTCAGTGGGTGGGATATATTACCTGGTTACCATGGTTACCTGTCAGAGGGTGGATATATTACCTGGTTACCATGGTTACCTGTCAGTGGGTGGATATATTACCTGGTTACCAGGGTTACCTGTCAGTGGGTGGATATATTACCTGGTTACCAGGGTTACCTGTCAGTGGGTGGGATATATTACCTGGTTACCATGGTTACCTAACAGAGGGTGGATATATTACCTGGTTACCATGGTTACCTGTCAGAGGGTGGATATATTACCTGGTTACCATGGTTACCTGTCAATGGGTGGATATATTACCTGGTTACCATGGTTACCTGTCAGTGGGTGGATATATTACAGAGAACGTAGAGTCATAAAAGAAAAAAAGAGATTAAGAGGTAAATGTTTATCTTGAAGACGGTTGAAGGACAGAAACCTTCTAAAGGTGGACTTGAGGAGATATTAAACAAAAACACAATAAGACTTGAGAGGGTTTATTATTTTACGTAATTAAAAAGTATATTTTTATTTCATTGTTTTTGTTCATACACTCAAATGTTCACAAAAGGAAAAGTTAAATTTAGACTTTCACTTTATTGAAAACATTTTGGTTTCCTCCTCGTCATGTAGTCTGTCACACCAACCAACTACATGTCCTCTCTCTACACCTCCACACACCTCCTCTCTGCTCCTCCCCTTCTCCTCCTGCCTGCAGCTCCATCTCCAGCATCCTTCTACCAGTAGATCCACTATCCCTCCTCTTCTTCACGGGTCAGAACCATCTCAGTCTGTCCTCTCTGACTTTGTCTCCAGGACGTCTCACCTGGACTGTCCTTCTGATGTCTCCTTTCTAATCCTGTCCTTCCTCGTCACTCCCAGAGAACATCTGAACATCTTCATCTCTGCCTCCTGTCTTCTGATCAGAACCACTGTCTCTGATCCAGCAGAACTTCTCTCACCTCCATCTTGCAGCTAAAAGATTTAAAGCAGAGAAACGTCCCTGTATGTCATTCGTTCCGTTCATCTGTGACTTCTGACCTCCTGATCATCTCCTGTGGAT
>JBBDHG010000287.1:92500-105000 GCA_037951165.1 Lophius americanus | reverse complement strand
CGGGTCCTACAGATAAATTCTCCGGGTCGGACCCGTTTTCAGCTGAGCAGCAGGAGATGAGGTCATAACTCGCGGGTCTTCATGAGGGCGGTCCCGCTCCAGAACCTCCGCCGTCATAAACGTCAGCATCGGCTGTTAAAGGGCCGCCGGAACATCTGAGGGTCATCGAGGGTTTTTCTCCAGAGGATCGTTTGTGATTCTGGCGGGGAACCATCCCTCGCTGACAGAACCTGGAACTGACCCGGTTCGGCTTTTTGGACTAAAAAATTATAAATGAAGAACATCAATAAACTAAAGATACTAAAATAAGAAACACGATTGAATATATGTACATATTTTATTGAGAAGATGTGTATTTTATGTGTGTATATGTTAGTGTGTCTGTCCGGATCAGCTGATCCGGATCAGAACATCAGGACCGAATAAAGTCTCTGGTGATTAGAACCCTCTGAACTCCGTACCAGCGGGGGGCACTAGTCTACACTCAGCTGTCAGTGAGGGAGGTCACAGAGTTGGAGGTTGTTCTGTCGGAACCAGGACCACCTCTCAGACCCTCTGGTTCTTCGGAACCAGTACCACCTCTCAGAACCTCTGGTTCTGTCGGAACCAGGCATACATCTTGCTGACACTGAGGTTTCTCCTCGTCACCCTGAGGTGCTCTCAGCCGTGACTCGTCTGATGACACCAGCAGACGCTGTCAATCACGCCGTCTCGTCTCTGATGTCGGGTCGCCGCCCGCGGCGTCTCGCTGACCGTTAATGGAAAGTGACGAGGTTTTCGGTTGAGGCGGCGGTCGGTTGAGGCGGCGGTCGGTTGAGGCGGCGGTCAGCGGCGACGTCTTCTTAACGACTTCTGCCACGGAGGAGATGTCTGTCCGTCAGTCAGCAGCATCAGCCAAAACATTATGACCCGGTTGCAGCTGAGGGTGATCCAGAACGTTCTCCTCACCGCGGCGTCGGAACGCTCGCTCCAGAGGAAGTTCCTACGTCTCAGTAGAATCAAAACGTACCTGGTCGTTAGAAGTAAAAGTGACATCATCCCCAGCCTGATCTGGATCTGCGGATTTAAACAGAATCAACCTGAGGTGGATCCTGTACTGGTTCTGGTTGGTCTAAAACTGAAGCCCCATCAGGAGAAGCTGAGATAAAGCTGCTGATGATGAAGCTGCTGATGATGAAGCTGCTGATGATGAAGCTGCTGATGAGGAGAACTCAGATGGAGATACTTTAACACGGGGGGGATTCCTCCTCCATGGTCATGACCCCCTCTGGGCATTGTGGGTAATGATTGCAGCCTGCAGGTGTAACGACAGAACCTAAAGGAGTTCTGATTCTTCTTTCATTCACTTTGTTCCGGGTCGAGATTCTGCTGTGGATCAACCTGAGACGTTTGGAACAACTGATCGGTTTATTGTCTTCTGAGCTGAGCGTCGTCTCGAAGTTTGGATCTGTGGCGAAGGAAAAACACAAGCCGCTACAGCGAAAGTGTCTCGCAGGATTAATCAGAGCAAAACGCCAGAATCTTTTTTCTCCGCCTTCAGATTCTCTGATTTAATTTGGGTTTCCAGCGTCGAACAAAACATTCCGCCTGACTGAACCTCCTTCAGTCCAGTAGAACCATCCCAGCTGAGAGGATTAGAACCCAGTTTGTTGTTTCTCCGGGTAGAACAACAACAACAACAACAAACACGATGACTGTTGTTGACGGTAATCTTCTGAGGGTTTGTCTGAGGAACACCTCGTCTTCTTCTTCTGTCCAGGTGTCGTCTCCAACCCTAGAACCTGGGAAAGATTCTTGTAGAAACAGGACTGGGCCGTCGGTTCTGTCCTCCATGTCAGTGGAGGAGGACCTTCTGATGGAGCTGAGAGGCGGCGGCGTCCGATAAGACTGTCTAACTCAGCTGTTTTTAAAGAAAGACCAGATGATGGACTTTGTCTCCAGATGATGGACTTTGTCTCCAGATGATGGACTTTGTCTCCAGATGATGGACTTTGTCTCCAGATGATGGACTTTGTCTCCAGATGATGGACAGCTCTGGTGGGTCTGAGGGATTCTGATGGATCTAAAACATCTGTTGGTCATCGCTGCTGTTAGATGGTTGCTGATGTTCTGGTGCGGATGAGGTCCGGACTCAGTGTTCTGGTGCCGCCAGTGTGCCTTTGGGCTCATATGTTTATGCCCAGCAGCTGGGATGGAAACCCTGGAGACCACAAAGGATGTGAAGGTCCAAACGGCATCAAGGCTCTGGAGACAAAGCTGGCAGAAGAAACGTTTCCACGTAAAAACTGCTTCTCATCTTTACGTCCTTGTATTTGAAAGCACAGCGTTTAAAAACCCTGTCGTCAAACTGATGAAGAGTATCTGATGAAGTGGAAGAAACCGTCAGACGGACTCTGAGATGGTGAACATGTAGAACCTGTTCACCATCTCAGAGTCCGTCCTTCAGAAGAACCGGCCCAGAAACAACCGTCTCGTGTATCAGGCATGAATTCTGCTCTTCATCTTCGTCCCTCTCCGCTACAAAGGCAGCAGCTTCCCTCGCCGCGGCGACAAGGAGCCTTCAATCAGCCGCTAATGATGAGCGCTCTCCGTTTGTCGCCGGCGTTTATTGTCCCGGAGAACTCTGAATGCCCCTAAAGCACCTCCGCAGGGCGATCCATCAGCCGCCGCAGAAGCAGCTAATTAAGGAGGGTTGTCTATCAAGCCAATGTTTGTCTGGTGGCTCCGGCGGCTTCAGCGCCGCCGTAAACTCCTCCTCTGATCGGATCCACGGCGCCGAAATCAAGCCGCCATTTAATCAGCTGGGAAAACAACTGGTGATGAAGTCCTCCAGAGTGACGGCCATCGTTCCTTTAACCGCCGTCAGCCAGGAGCCTTCGTACTCAAAGTGATGACGAAGAGGCGTCACAGATTGGACCTGGAGGTCCGGATGGTGTCGGCGGCTCAGCGGTGGGTCCAAACTGGAAAACATCGGCAGTTTCGTCTGGTTCTGATCGTAGCAGAGATCCGATCCTTTCAGTTCTGAGAGACGTCGGGACGTCTGAGTACCGACTGTCACTCAAAACTTTATTCATTCAAAAGAAAAGAGGCGAAAGACTAGAAACGTGAGACTAGAGACTAGAGACTAGAAACGTGAGACTAGAGACGTGAGACTAGAGACTAGAAACATGAGACTAGAGACTAGAAACGTGAGATTAGAGGCGTGAGACTAGAGACTAGAAACGTGAGATTAGAGGCGTGAGACTAGAGACTAGGGACTACAAACGTGAGACTGGAGACTAGAAACGTGAGACTAGAGACGTGACGCGTGAGACGAGAGACTAGAGACTAGAAACGTGAGACTAGAGAAGCCTGAGACGAGAGACTAGAGACTAGAAACGTGAGACTAGAGACTAGAAACATGAGACTAGAGACTAGAAACGTGAGACTAGAGAAGCGTGAGACGAGAGACTAGAGACTAGAAACATGAGACTAGAGACTAGAAACGTGAGACTAGAGACTAGAAACATGAGACTAGAGACTAGAAACGTGAGACTAGAGAAGCGTGAGACGAGAGACTAGAGACTAGAAACATGAGACTAGAGACTAGAAACGTGAGACTAAAGACGTGAGACTAGAGACTAGAAACGTGAGACTAAAGACGTGAGACTAGAGACTAGAAACGTGAGACTAGAGACTAGAAACATGAGACTAGAGACTAAAAACATGAGACTAGAGACTAGAAGCGTGAGACTAGAGACTAGAAACATGAGACTAGAGACTAGAAACATGAGACTAGAGACTAGAAGCGTGAGACTAGAGACGTGAAGCCTGAGACTAGAGACTAGAATCATGAGACTAGAGACTAGAAACATGAGACTAGAGACTAGAAACGTGAGACTAGAGACGTGAGACTAGAGACTAGAAACGTGAGATTAGAGGCGTGAGACTAGAGACTAGAAACGTGAGATTAGAGGCGTGAGACTAGAGACTAGGGACTACAAACGTGAGACTGGAGACTAGAAACGTGAGACTAGAGACGTGAGACTAGAGACGTGACGCGTGAGACGAGAGACTAGAGACTAGAAACGTGAGACTAGAGAAGCCTGAGACGAGAGACTAGAGACTAGAAACGTGAGACTAGAGACTAGAAACATGAGACTAGAGACTAGAAACGTGAGACTAGAGACTAGAAACGTGAGACTAAAGACGTGAGACTAGAGACTAGAAACGTGAGACTAGAGACTAGAAACATGAGACTAGAGACTAAAAACATGAGACTAGAGACTAGAAGCGTGAGACTAGAGACTAGAAACATGAGACTAGAGACTAGAAACATGAGACTAGAGACTAGAAGCATGAGACTAGAGGCGTGAAGCCTGAGACTAGAGACTAGAAACATGAGACTAGAGACTAGAAGCGTGAGACTAGAGACGTGAAGCCTGAGACGAGAGACTAGAGACTAGAAACATGAGACTAGAGACTAGAAACGTGAGACTAGAAACGTGAGACTAGAGACGTGAGACTAGAGACTTGAGACTAGAGATGTGAAGCGTGAGACTACAAACGTCAGACGTGAGACTAGAGACGTGAAGCGTGAGACGTGAGACTAAAGACGTGAGACTAGAGACTAGACATGTAAGACTAGACACGTAAGACTAGACACGTGAGGCGAGAGACTAGAGATGTGAAGCGTGAAACTAGAGGCGTGAGACTAGAGACGTGAAGCGTGAGACTTGAGACTAGAGACTAGAGCTATGAAGCGTGAGACTTGAGACTAGAGACTAGAAACGTGACACGTGAGACTAGAGACTACAGACGTGAGACGAGAGACGAGAGACATGAGGAGTGAGACTAGAGACTACAGACGTGAGACAAGAGACATGAGGAGTGAAACTAGAGACTAGAGACCAGAGGCGTGAAACTAGAGACGTGAGACTAGAGACTAGAGACCATAGGCGTGAAACTAGAGACGTGAGACTAGAGACTAGAGACGAGAGGTGTGAAACTAGAGACTAGAAACGTTAGACTAGAAACGTTAGACTAGAGACGTGAGACTAGAGACTAGAGACGTTAGACTAGAAACGTTAGACTAGAGACGTGAGACTAGAGACGTGAGACTAGAGGCGGGAATCGTCGCAGCAGATCCTTCATGTTAAGGCCATGAGTCTAAAAATGTGTCGTTGATATTTAACTAATTTGATGGAACCAGAGAAATTAAAAACTATATTTCTGACACTAGGGGGCGTTTTACTCCAGAAGTTTTCAGCTCATAATTTCTCATCCGTCGGTCCGATTTGGTCCAACTTTGGTGCCGATGAATCGACTGGAGGAGATCGATCTGGTGTTTGTAAAGAAACGTTTCTGTAGTTCATGTTTTACTCACTAGGGGGAGCTGTTCTTTTCAGGCATTACTTTACATTTAATAGGAGGGGTTCCTTCAGGGGGGCTGCTGGTACAACGCAGGGGTTTGGGGTTTTTGGTGGGGGTAAACCTGTACCAGCGGAGGACTAGTTCTATTCTCCACCTAAAGAAAGGTAGGGGGACCAAGATGACATCATTAACGCCAGTGAAGCGTCAGAAACTTCTGTGACTGGAGACTATGATGTCATAGTTGTGACCGGCAAACGTCAGGAAACAGGAAGTTGAGGGGAGGAGTTATGGTTTCCTGCTCATTGACGCTCCTCCGTCTTCTGTGTCTCCTCAGGTGGAATCTGTATCGCTCAGTCGCTGAAGATCCCTCACGACCACAAACCCTCCGACTTCGATAAAATCATCCGTCTTCTGCTGGACACGCGATACGCCAGAGCCGTGGTTCTGTTCGCCTCGGATGAGGACATCAGGTAGGTCCCGCCTGAAGGATGGATGATGGATGGTGGGATTTGTTTGATTGAATGGATGAATGAATGAATGAATGGATGGATTCTATTTAATGGATGGGTGGTTGGTTGGATGGAGGGATGATGGATGGTTGGATTGAATCAATGGATAATGGATCGATGGATGGATGAATGGATTGGTTGAATGAATGGATGAATGAATGGATGAATGAATGGATGAATGAATGGATGAATGAATGTATGGATGGATGGATGGATGAAATAAATGGATTATATTGGATGGATGGATGGATGGATGGATGAAAGAATGAATGGATTATATTGGATGGATGGATGAATGAATGAATAGATTATATTGGATGGATGGATGGATGGATGAATGAATGGATTATATTGGATGGATGGATGGATGGATGGATGAATGAATGGATTATATTGGATGGATGGATGGATGGATTATATTGGATGGATGGATGGATGGATGGATTATATTGGATGGATGGATGGATGGATGGATTATATTGGATGGATGGATGGATGGATGAATGAATGGATTATATTGGATGGATGGATGGATGGATGGATGGATTATATTGGATGGATGGATGGATGGATGGATTATATTGGATGGATGGATGGATGAAAGAATGAATGGATTATATTGGATGGATGGATGGATGAAAGAATGAATGGATTATATTGGATGGATGGATGGATGGATGGATGAAAGAATGAATGGATTATATTGGATGGATGGATGGATGGATGGATTATATTGGATGGATGGATGGATGGATGGATTATATTGGATGGATGGATGGATGAATGGATTATATTGGATCGATGGATGGATGGATGGATGGATTATATTGGATGGATGGATGGATGGATGGATGAATGAATGGATTATATTGGATGGATGGATGGATGGATGGATGAAAGAATGAATGGATTATATTGGATGGATGGATGGATGGATGAAAGAATGAATGGATTATATTGGATGGATGGATGGATGAATGGATTATATTGGATCGATGGATGGATGGATGGATGGATTATATTGGATGGATGGATGGATGGATGGATGGATTATATTGGATGGATGGATGGATGGATGGATGGATGGATGGATGGATGTCCCCCCCAGAGGACACATTTAAACGTTGAAGGAGAAAGTTGAGAAACAGTTTAGATAAAGTCTGAGGTTTGAATGAACGTGTGAATAGAACCCACACAAGAAGCTCCCGTGACTCACTGATCTGTCTCTTTGACTCCAGAGGGATCCTGAATGCCAGTAAACGGGCCGACCAGTTGGGTCACTTCCTGTGGATCGGTTCGGACAGCTGGGGGGCCAAGAACAGTCCCATCCACCAGCTGGAGGACGCGGCGGTCGGAGCCGTCACCATCCTGCCAAAGAGAACCACCATCAGCGGTAAGAACCTTCAGAACCTCAGAGGCTGAGAGGTCCTCATCCTCACCGCACATCCTCCATGTTCTCGCCACAACTCACGTTGAGGTTTCACACACCCTCAGACCACAGTGTGAGGAAGAACTGGATTGAGTTTGGGAAAAAGTCAGTTGCACATTTCTGCCTGTAGGGGGAGTTTCATCTAAAATGTGTTTTCAGCCAAACATTTTCAACTATTGGCCCGATTTTGAAATTTGGTGAAAGTGAACCGACTTATTAAGTATAAGGAGATTTATCTTGTATATACTTATAATTTCACTCTTGTAGTTCATATTTGACTCACTAGGGGGAGTTTTTAGTGTAACACACAGGTTCTGGTCCGTAACTTTCCGACCATCATTCCAGTTTGTCTAAATTTAACTCCTAAGAATCGCCTCCAGAGAATCTGTCTGGTTTATTACTGAACTCATAAAACTAGTTAAACTGTATTTATCTTCATCATTGAGTCACTGTGGGATCTGATCCTAGAACAGACTGATGACATCATAGAAACAGTCAGGTTTAGTCACTGTGGGATCTGATCCTAGAACAGACTGATGACATCATAGAAACAGTTAGATTGAGTCACTGTGGGATCTGATCCTAGAACAGACTAATGACATCATAGAAACAGTTAGGTTGAGTCACTGTGGGATCTGATCCTAGAACAGACTGGTGACATCATAGAAACAGTTGGGTTGAGTCACTGAGGGATCTGATCCTAGAACAGACTGATGACGTCATAGAAACAGTTAGGTTGAGTCACTGTGGGATCTGATCCTAGAACAGACTGATGACGTCATAGAAACAGTTAGGTTTAGTCACTGTGGGATCTGATCCTAGAACAGACTGATGACATCATAGAAACAGTTAGGTTGAGTCACTGTGGGATCTGATCCTAGAACAGACTGATGACATCATAGAAACAGTTAGGTTGAGTCACTGTGGGATCTGATCCTAGAACAGACTGGTGACATCATAGAAACAGTTGGGTTGAGTCACTGTGGGATCTGATCCTAGAACAGACTGATGACATCATAGAAACAGTCAGGTTGAGTCACTGAGGGATCTGATCTTAGAACAGACTGATGACATCATAGAAACAGTCAGGTTGAGTCCCTGTGGGATCTGATCCTAGAACAGACTGATGACATCATAGAAACAGTTAGATTGAGTCACTGTGGGATCTGATCCTAGAACAGACTAATGACATCATAGAAACAGTTAGGTTGAGTCACTGTGGGATCTGATCCTAGAACAGACTGGTGACATCATAGAAACAGTTGGGTTGAGTCACTGAGGGATCTGATCCTAGAACAGACTGATGACGTCATAGAAACAGTTAGGTTGAGTCACTGTGGGATCTGATCCTAGAACAGACTGATGACGTCATAGAAACAGTTAGGTTGAGTCACTATTTGATCTGATCCTAGAACAGACTGATGACATCATAGAAACAGTCAGGTTGAGTCACTGAGGGATCTGATCCTAGAACAGACTGATGACATCATAGAAACAGTCAGGTTGAGTCACTGTGGGATCTGATCCTAGAACAGACTGATGACATCATAGAAACAGTTAGATTGAGTCACTGTGGGATCTGATCCTAGAACAGACTAATGACATCATAGAAACAGTTAGGTTGAGTCACTGTGGGATCTGATCCTAGAACAGACTGGTGACATCATAGAAACAGTTGGGTTGAGTCACTGAGGGATCTGATCCTAGAACAGACTGATGACGTCATAGAAACAGTTAGGTTGAGTCACTGTGGGATCTGATCCTAGAACAGACTGATGACGTCATAGAAACAGTTAGGTTGAGTCACTATGGGATCTGATCCTAGAACAGACTGGTGACATCATAGAAACAGTTGGGTTGAGTCACTATGGGATCTGATCCTAGAACAGACTGATGACATCATAGAAACAGTTAGGTTGAGTCACTGTGGGATCTGATCCTAGAACAGACTGATGACGTCATAGAAACAGTTAGGTTGAGTCACTCTGGGATCTGATCCTAGAACAGACTGATGACATCATAGAAACAGTTAGGTTGAGTCACTGTGGGATCTGATCCTAGAACAGACTGATGACATCATAGAAACAGTTAGGTTGAGTCACTGTGGGATCTGATCCTAGAACAGACTGATGACATCATAGAAACAGTTAGGTTGAGTCACTGTGGGATCTGATCCTAGAACAGACTGGTGACATCATAGAAACAGTTGGGTTGAGTCACTATGGGATCTGATCCTAGAACAGACTGATGACGTCATAGAAACAGTCAGGTTGAGTCACTGTGGGATCTGATCCTAGAACAGACTGATGACGTCATAGAAACAGTTAGGTTTAGTCACTGTGGGATCTGATCCTAGAACAGACTGATGACATCATAGAAACAGTTAGGTTGAGTCACTGTGGGATCTGATCCTAGAACAGACTGATGACATCATAGAAACAGTTAGGTTGAGTCACTGTGGGATCTGATCCTAGAACAGACTGGTGACATCATAGAAACAGTTGGGTTGAGTCACTGTGGGATCTGATCCTAGAACAGACTGATGACATCATAGAAACAGTCAGGTTGAGTCACTGAGGGATCTGATCTTAGAACAGACTGATGACATCATAGAAACAGTCAGGTTGAGTCACTGTGGGATCTGATCCTAGAACAGACTGATGACATCATAGAAACAGTTAGATTGAGTCACTGTGGGATCTGATCCTAGAACAGTCTAATGACATCATAGAAACAGTTAGGTTGAGTCACTGTGGGATCTGATCCTAGAACAGACTGGTGACATCATAGAAACAGTTGGGTTGAGTCACTGAGGGATCTGATCCTAGAACAGACTGATGACGTCATAGAAACAGTTAGGTTGAGTCACTGTGGGATCTGATCCTAGAACAGACTGATGACGTCATAGAAACAGTTAGGTTGAGTCACTATTGGATCTGATCCTAGAACAGACTGATGACATCATAGAAACAGTCAGGTTGAGTCACTGAGGGATCTGATCCTAGAACAGACTGATGACATCATAGAAACAGTCAGGTTGAGTCACTGTGGGATCTGATCCTAGAACAGACTGATGACATCATAGAAACAGTTAGATTGAGTCACTGTGGGATCTGATCCTAGAACAGACTAATGACATCATAGAAACAGTTAGGTTGAGTCACTGTGGGATCTGATCCTAGAACAGACTGGTGACGTCATAGAAACAGTTGGGTTGAGTCACTGAGGGATCTGATCCTAGAACAGACTGATGACGTCATAGAAACAGTTAGGTTGAGTCACTGTGGGATCTGATCCTAGAACAGACTGATGACGTCATAGAAACAGTTAGGTTGAGTCACTATGGGATCTGATCCTAGAACAGACTGGTGACATCATAGAAACAGTTGGGTTGAGTCACTATGGGATCTGATCTTAGAACAGACTGATGACATCATAGAAACAGTTAGGTTGAGTCACTGTGGGATCTGATCCTAGAACAGACTGATGACGTCATAGAAACAGTTAGGTTGAGTCACTCTGGGATCTGATCCTAGAACAGACTGATGACATCATAGAAACAGTTAGGTTGAGTCACTGTGGGATCTGATCCTAGAACAGACTGGTGACATCATAGAAACAGTTGGGTTGAGTCACTATGGGATCTGATCCTAGAACAGACTGATGACATCATAGAAACAGTTAGGTTGAGTCACTGTGGGATCTGATCCTAGAACAGACTAGTGACATCATAGAAACAGTTAGGTTGAGTCACTGTGGGATCTGATCCTAGAACAGACTGGTGACATCATAGAAACAGTTGGGTTGAGTCACTGAGGGATCTGATCCTAGAACAGACTGATGACGTCATAGAAACAGTTAGGTTGAGTCACTGTGGGATCTGATCCTAGAACAGACTGATGACGTCATAGAAACAGTTAGGTTGAGTCACTATTGGATCTGATCCTAGAACAGACTGATGACATCATAGAAACAGTTAGGTTGAGTCACTGTGGGATCTGATCCTAGAACAGACTGATGACGTCATAGAAACAGTTAGGTTGAGTCACTATGGGATCTGATCCTAGAACAGACTGGTGACATCATAGAAACAGTTGGGTTGAGTCACTATGGGATCTGATCCTAGAACAGACTGATGACATCATAGAAACAGTTAGGTTGAGTCACTGTGGGATCTGATCCTAGAACAGACTGATGACGTCATAGAAACAGTTAGGTTGAGTCACTCTGGGATCTGATCCTAGAACAGACTGATGACATCATAGAAACAGTTAGGTTGAGTCACTGTGGGATCTGATCCTAGAACAGACTGGTGACATCATAGAAACAGTTAGGTTGAGTCACTGTGGGATCTGATCCTAGAACAGACTGATGATGTCATAGAAACAGTCAGGTTGAGTCACTGTGGGATCTGATCCTAGAACAGACTGATGATGTCATAGAAACAGTCAGGTTGAGTCACTGTGGGATCTGATCCTAGAACAGACTGATGATGTCATAGAAACAGTCAGGTTGAGTCACTGTGGGATCTGATCCTAGAACAGACTGATGACATCATAGAAACAGTCAGGTTGAGTCACTGTGGGATCTGATCCTAGAACAGACTGATGACATCATAGTAAAAGTTAGGTTGAGTCATTATTGACTGTTTAAGTTTATTAATGATTCACATTTAATGTGAGGGGTTCCATCGGGGGGTTTGCTGGTACAACGCAGGGGATTGGGGGCTGGTTCTCGGGGACGACAGCGTGGGACCGGTTCTTAATTCCTTCACTTAGCTCACGATCCTCTCATCTTCTTCTTCTTCCTCTTCCTCTTCTGGAGCAGACAGGATACATTTCCGTCTTCCACTTTCTCTCGGTCCAATCTTCTTGTTTTTTCTGGGACACCAGATTGCAGGAATCCTCTTGATGACCCGGTCGCCGTGGCGCCGGAGAGCGTCTTCAGCTCTTCTTCTGTGTGAGCGGTGAGATTTAATAAACGGTAATATTCAGCGTAGAATCCACTCAGCTGTTATTAAACTCATTCAGAATGTTCCCCGCTGGAAGAATGTTCTTCATCTGGAATAATATCATCTGATTTTATGGTTTTAGACTTTTATTGGTTTCCTGGTTCCGACTGTTTGACAGAGACCCGTTCTCCCTCTCCTCCGTCTCCTGCACTGTAAAAACAACGTCGTTTGGTGAGATATAAAACGACTTCAACAGGAA
>JBBDHG010000287.1:87500-90000 GCA_037951165.1 Lophius americanus | reverse complement strand
GAGGTCATGTGTTAGAAGAAGGAAGCAGTGAATGGATGGATGATGGATGGATGGATGGATGGATGGATTGATGGAGGGATGATGGATGGATGGATGGATGGATGGATGGATTGATGGAGGGATGATGGATGGATGGATGGATAGATGGATGATGGTAGGGTGTTTCCCGTCAGTAGTGGTTGGAACCCACCAAAGAATGGAAAACCTGTGAGTGTGTGTGTGTGTGTGTATGCACACACACACACACTCTCACGCACACAAAACTTAAATAACAAAAAACTCACGAGTTTTTTGTTATTTAAGGGAATCCTGCCTGTTTGGTTCTCCTCGTTGGTTCTCCTCGTTGGTTTTCCTCGTTGGTTCTCCTTGTTGGTTCTCCTCGTTGGTTCTCCTCGTTGGTTCTCCTCGTTGGTTTTCCTCGTTGGTTCTCCTCGTTGGTTCTCCTCGTTGGTTCTCCTCGTTGGTTTTCCTCGTTGGTTCTCCTCGTTGGTTCTCCTCGTTGGTTCTCCTCGTTGGTTCTCCTCGTTGGTTCTCCTCGTTGGTTTTCCTCGTTGGTTCTCCTCGTTGGTTCTCCTCGTTGGTTCTCCTCGTTGGTTCTCCTCGTTGGTTCTCCTCGTTGGTTCTCCTCGTTGGTTCTCCTCGTTGGTTCTCCTCGTTGGTTCTCCTCGTTGGTTCTCCTCCGGTCTCCTGTTGCTGCACAGATAAAAAACTCTGGTGAGGAGAAGGATTGATGAGACGCTTCAAAAACAACCTTATTCTTCATTTAGAACAAACTTGTCTTGAATTAAGAAATAAAATATAAAATAAAGACCAATCCTTAAATGTGGTACGAACATTCTGCTTAGCTGGAATTATTAATATAATCATAAACATCTGTCCACTGAAACGCTGAAACACTGAAACGCTGAAACGCTGAAACACTGAAACACTGAAACGCTGAAACACTGAAACGCTGAAACGCTGAAACACTGAAACACTGAAACGCTGAAACGCTGAAACGCTGAAACGCTGAAACACTGAAACACTGAAACGCTGAAACGCTGAAACACTGAAACGCTGAAACGCTGAAACGCTGAAACGCTGAAACGCTGAAACACTGAAACACTGAAACGCTGAAACACTGAAACGCTGAAACGCTGAAACGCTGAAACGCTGAAACACTGAAACACTGAAACGCTGAAACGCTGAAATAATAAAACGGTGAAATGTTGAAACACTGTAATGGACCTTAAAGCTAAAAACACTCTCAGACAACAACGTGTCCATCATTAATCATGGCTGTTTCTGCGGCGCTTTATCAGAAGGCTTGGATCCATAGATGATGTCAGACGTTTTCATGTCTGACACAGTCGTCGCTCACAGAGGCGGCGGCGGTGAGGCGGCGCCGCCAAAGGAACGAGATGTTGCAGCGAGGTTTGAAGCGTGTTTTCGAGGAATCTGCTAGAAGTCGTGTTTCTGTTCGGCGCGGTGTTTGGTGCTGCAGGGGGATCGATTCATCTCGCAGGGAATGTGTCGCAGCTTGAAGTTATTTTGTGGGCGGGGCATACAGGAAGGTGCTCAAAGTGAAGGTATCACAGAACCTTCCACCGTGAGTCGTGTCGCCGCAGAAGACGCAGACGCTCGGCGCTGAAATGAAACATACGCTTCACGCGGGGACATTTTACCGTCTGCCTTCATCTGAACATAAACGCCGTCTCTGAGTGTGGAGGAGCGCCGCCAACGCCATCATCTCCAACACCTAGGAGATTTACTTTCATAGCGGGGAGCTAATGAAAGATCCAGCAGAAACATTTCCACCCAGCTGAAGGCAGAGAAGCTCATTTACGCTCCTCGGGGGAGGCTTCCTCCTCGCGCTCAGCCGACAGCAGCTGCAGCGGGGCGGCCTGCTCCAGGTCAAAGGTCACTCCAGCCACACAGCAGAGGACAGGCTCTGCTAACGAGCATCGCCGCAAGGTCCGCCCCGGAACCTGGATGGAATAATAACGTTCATCTGCATCTGAAGTCCATGTTCAGAATGAAATGTATACAAGGAATAGCCATTACATTATAACCCCCTGCCTTTCATGGCATAGGCCCACGTTTGACCACCAGAACCGCTCAGAATTCAAGGTTTCCTTATCAGAACCTCAGCAGAAAATGTGTCATGCAAAGAGAGATCCGGTGGTCCAAGGGTGAAAACAAGACATTCAAACTGAAAATGAAACGGACGACAATACAGGATAAAAAATACGAGAAACAAAAAGAAGATCTGAGACCAGTCCTCCACACAGAACCTCTCCAGCTCCTTCAGGTTCTGAGGTCCACGCTGGTGGACTCTCCTCTGCAGCACATCCCTCAGATGTTCTGGTGGGTTTGGGTCAGGTGACTGGGATGGTCATGACAGAACCTTTATTCTGTGACCTCTGAACCATTCTTGGGTTGATGTTGAGGTGATCTTCAGAACATTGTCCTGCTGGAAGGTCCAACCACGACCCACTTTAAGGTTCCTGACAGGCTTTTA
>JBBDHG010000287.1:27500-82500 GCA_037951165.1 Lophius americanus | reverse complement strand
TGTGAGGAGAGGGGGGAGGAGCCAGCAGAGACTCTCTGCACAGGAGGTTCACAGGGGGCAGCCGGAGGTACAGGAGAGAAGATGGTGACGTCACGACGTTCAGTCACCATCCTCCACCTGCTGTTTAACCCAATCACTGGTTCCGTTGAGTTAAACCTCACCTGAATGACATCACCCAAATTAACTTAGACTAGACGACAGCGAGGGTCCGTCCTCAAAGAGCCCCCAGTCCCCTGAGTTGTACCAGCAACCCCCTCAGCCCCCTCAACACGTACATCCACCCACTGGAACACAAGCTGGGTGTCATCAGAACCTTACACCACCGGGCTGAGACTAGAACTTTACACCACTGGGCTGAGACTAGAACTTTACACCACCGAGCTGAGACTAGAACTTTACACCACCGGGCTGAAACTTTACACCACCGGGCTGAGACTAGAACTTTACACCACTGGGCTGAGACTAGAACTTTACACCACCGAGCTGAGACTAGAACTTTACACCACCGGGCTGAAACTTTATACCACCGGGCTGAGACTAGAACTTTACACCACCGGGCTGAGACTAGAACTTTACACCACCGGGCTGAGACTAGAACTTTACACCACCGGGCTGAGACTAGAATTTTACACCACCGGGCTGAGACTAGAACCTTATACCACCGGGCTGAGACTAGAACTTTACACAACAAGGCTGAGACTAGAACTTTACACAACAAGGCTGAGACTAGAACTTTACACCACCGGGCTGAGACTAGAACTTTATACCACAAGGCTGAGACTAGAACTTTAAACTACCGGGCTGAGACAGAACTTTTAAAAAAATGGGATTTTGACCCTGGAGGGTGATTTTTGTCAGTAAATACCAACTGGGTCCACTGGAGGGGGCTTCCCTCTCACACTACAACCTTTGACTGTGACATAAATCAGTGTCTTTATTCGTCTGTAGCGCTGTTTACTGTAAAAACCTCCGTAGAGGCCTGATGACGGGCCCGTGGAGCAGAACCAGGGAAGGTTCTGTGAAGGCTCTGCTGACAGAACACATCCTGTCAGGAAATAACAGCAGAGTTCTTCTGTTTGCGTTTATTATTCATCATCTGAAGACTAGAGAAGGGGAAAAGTGGGATGCTCTGAATAGACGCTAGCGGCGCGTTTGTCCTTCTGCAGCCCTCAGAGACGCAACATCCTGTCACTCAAAGGATCTTCAGAGGTCTTCGTCGAGGATGTCCCGGATTCTCCATCAAAGCTGTGTTCAAAAACATCTTGGTGTTGATGCGGCGGACCCCCAAGACGATTATCCCGCTGGACGGCTTCTGAGATCAGCGAGCTGCTGGTTCTGACAATGTTTGCGACCGTTTGCTCCGGGAACTCCTGGAGATGATGAAGAACCGTTTGATCATTTTATACCGTCTTCAAATCTGATGCGGTTTTCCTCCACTAGTGAGACGTTACACCACAAAAACATCTTCACCAGCTTCATCTCGATGTCCTTACTGATCATTTCAGCTCTTCCTTCTGCTCTAATGCTTCAGACAACTCTTCCTCACCTCAGGAGTCATCATCGGCTCCGTCGCGTTAACGCGATAACTCAAAAACTGATTCATGGATCATTTTTAAACTTCACACCCACATAAACCTCAGTGTGAGGAAGAACTGGAGTGATTCTGTGAAAGTTTGGTTGTATATTTCTGCCACTAGGTGGAGCTTTATCTCCAAAGGCTTTTCCTATCGTATAATCGCGACAACCACTGAGGTTATGTCCCAGTCCTGTTATTTCGTCTGTTTGTCTGTCTGCGGATTAATCTACGGAAAAACTACAGGAAAGATTTGAGTGACATTTTCCCCAGAGGATCATTTCGGCTTTTCTTTGAGATGAATGAATTAGGGTGACTTTACGTTTTTTCGCAGAATTTAAAATGAATAAAATAATAAGCCAATTGAAGGTTTTTTTTCCTCCGTTGGTTCCTTCGATGTTTCTTTGGGAATGGACTGGGGGCGGTTTCAGGAGTTCTTCGGATTCCTTTGATATTCCTTTAGTGGTGGAGACCAGTGGGCTGAACAGAGAGGCTGAAGTGGAAGTCGTGGGAGAGGAGCAGCTACGGCGTCTTTGAGAGAAACTCGGAGTTTGTTGCCGTTGTCGGTAGATTCAGAGGCTGGCAGTAACTCCGACATTCATGAAGGGAGTTTTCCTAAACCAGCGGTTCTGTTGGGCCGTGTTCCTTTGATGTTTTGTACTGGAGAGGAACAGGAAATGATGCAACAGTGTCTGTTCAAGAGAAAAGAAAAGGTAGTTTTTGAGGTCTGACGGCTTTTGTTCTGCTGGTTTTTTGTCTAGTTTTAAGATTCATTACGGTTTTTGAGTTGAGAGACTTTTATGTTTATCTTTTAAGAATTAGATCTAAGGGAAATTTTCTCTCTCCATTAGGCAGATTTATTTTTATGTTTTTATTGTTTTGCTGCTTTCAAGACAATTTGATGATAATTTAAGGATATTTGGTTTCTGTCTGGTGTGGCTGGGGGGTTGACGTCTGTGGGGGCGGGGCTTGCTGATGGGCAGTGGAAGAGGAAGCTGTGAAGCCCACTGGGTTTGTTCAGCATAAGGAGAGGAGGGCTGAGATGCCCTCAGATGAAATATGTGCCCCTGGTACGAGGAGGGGGCTCGGATCACGTTTCCGCCTGAAGTATGATTGACATCCATCACCGCCGCCAGTCCTCCCAACTTTTACCTGCTGTCCTCTGTTCTCCTTGTGTCTCCTGCCCCCTCCTCCCTTAGGCTCCATCTGAAGGAACCTGCGGAGGTTGGACTCCTAATTATAGCCTGTCAGAAATTATTTAAATTTATGCCTCGGTGACATCATCAGCGGCGGCGGTGACAGCGAGAGAGCTGGACTGGCTGACGAGACGATACCCATGGGAGGGATTAGAAGAAGATGAAGTGCACCTCCTCAATGGACCCCGCTTTTTATAACTCCATTTCCTGTTCTGACTGAGCCGATGGGAGGGATCGGGTGGAGGAGACTGGAGGAAGAGAGCGGTGGTCTTCAGTGGAGATGTTATCCGTCAGTCAGAGCCGATTGATTTGATAAGGATTATGTTTTACAGTGAACATCTGAAAACTGACACCGGAGCCTTAGTCCTTGATAATCGACATCCTGTCCGGGATTACGCTGCAAAAACAGCCAGACTAGAAACCAGCCAGAACCAGATCAAAGGATCTGGAGGATGAGTTAAACACCGAAACAGAAATGATGGTGTTTTCAAACTATCACACTCTGGAGGCGTCACAACGTTGTTAAGGAAAAGGTCAAAACGCCGCCGTTTTTGTGGGAAGGGGGCCTGATCTCTGTGTCAATCATCATCATCATCATCATCATCATCAAACTATTTTATCTGTTACAGCAGATCCTTTTTGATCCCCTGATAACCCAAAAAACTCTTTATGGATCATTTTCAGGTTTGATCCCCACACAGACCTCCTCTGTACGAGGAAGAAGAGGATGGTTGTGTCTTAATGTCACTGAGTTCGTAACGTCCCGACCATCGAACCAGTCGTGTCTAAATTTACCTCCAGAGAATCTGTCTGGTTTTATTCCTGAACTCATAAAAACTAGTTAGATCCTAGAACAGACTGATGACATCATAGAAACAGTTGGGTTTAGTCACTGTGGGATCTGATCCTAGAACAGACTGATGACATCATAGAAACAGTTGGGTTTAGTCACTGTGGGATCTGATCCTAGAACAGACTGATGACATCATAGAAACAGTTAGGTTGAGTCTCTGGGATCTGATCCTAGAACAGACTGATGACATTATAGAAACAGTTGGGTTTAGTCACTGTGGGATCTGATCCTAGAACAGACTGATGACATCATAGAAACAGTTAGGTTGAGTCACTGGGATCTGATCCTAGAACAGACTGATGACATCATAGAAACAGTTGGGTTGAGTCAGTATGGGATCTGATCCTAGAACAGACTGATGACATCATAGAAACAGTTGGGTTGAGTCACTATGGGATCTGATCCTAGAACAGACTGATGACATCATAGAAACAGTTGGGTTGAGTCAGTATGGGATCTGATCCTAGAACAGACTGATGACATCATAGAAACAGTTAGGTTGAGTCTCTGGGATCTGATCCTAGAACAGACTGATGACATTATAGAAACAGTTGGGTTTAGTCACTGTGGGATCTGATCCTAGAACAGACTGATGACATCATAGAAACAGTTAGGTTGAGTCACTGGGATCTGATCCTAGAACAGACTGATGACATCATAGAAACAGTTGGGTTGAGTCAGTATGGGATCTGATCCTAGAACAGACTGATGACATCATAGAAACAGTTGTGTTGAGTCACTATGGGATCTGATCCTAGAACAGACTGATGACATCATAGAAACAGTTGTGTTGAGTCACTATGGGATCTGATCCTAGAACAGACTGATGACATCATAGAAACAGTTAGGTTGAGTCACTATGGGATCTGATCCTAGAACAGACTGATGACGTCATAGACACAGTTAGGTTGAGTCACTGTGGGATCTGATCCTAGAACAGACTGATGACATCATAGACACAGTTAGGTTGAGTCACTGTGGGATCTGATCCTAGAACAGACTGGGGACTGTTTTGAGATTTTTAATGAGTCATATTTAATGTGAGGAGTTCAGTCGGGGGGGTTCCTGGTACCAAGCAGGGGACTGGGGGCTTTCATGTATAGCGTAGGACTAACTGATGAATAAAGCGGTTCTGATCTGTGGACCTGTTGGTTCTCTTCCAGGCTTCGATGCGTACTTCATATCCCGGACTCTGGAGAACAACCGGAGGAACGTTTGGTTCGCTGAGTACTGGGAGGAGAACTTCAACTGTAAACTGATGAGCTCCTCCAAGAAGGACGACAGCAGCAGGAAGTGTACAGGTAACCTCACCTGTGTGACGAACGACCTCCTGTGTTAACCCTCAGGATTTGTCCCCGCTGGGGGGCTCCAGCCCCTTACTCTGAAGAATCTGAGCCCACCTTCGTCGGTGCAGTTAAATCTTCTTACTCTCAGAACAGAATCATAATCCAAAACTAGAGAAGATCCAAACTCATCAAAGTCCAGTTATGCCCAGGGGATTGAACTGTTCTTTAGTCTAAAGGTTCTGGTGGACCTGCAGCACCCGCGGTAGGGCAACAGGTTACACAGGTGGTGCTCAGAGTGGGCGGAGTCTTTGAGGATGTATGGCTCCGGGGAAAGGGTGGCAGGAGCAGCAGATCCATGGAGGTCAGAGGAAGATCTCCTGTCTGCCGCTGAGTATCCATCAGAATGTTCTGGTTGGAGGAAGGAGAAAAGGCCACCAGCAGCTTCTGGTCCAGCTTGTTGCGGGGGAGAGGTGGGGGCCAAGTTTCAAAGACTGTGGCCGGTTGCTGAGAAGGTTCTTAATCCAGGAGCAGCTGGGATGGGGGGAGGTTTAAGTCCTAAATATATCCTGGGTGATGGCGCTGAACGATGACCTTCTTCAGAGGTTTAATCTCATCATGACTTCTTCCTCGCTGATTTGACGTTTGTGATAGGTTCTAGCTACGAGACCTCGGGACCTGATCTGGACTTGAAGTCAGTCTTGATGATCAGGTGACTATGTTTAGGAACGGTGACCAAACAGAACCTCACAGAGGTTCAGCTTTGAGCTCCGATCACTCCACCTCATTTGTTTCAGGACAATTTGTCACCAAGATAGGATCGAGACCCAAAGAATGAGGTCCAGGATACCTGCAGAAGAAATTAGCTTCCTTCATGGGGGGCTGGACTGGAGATAAGAGGAGGAGCTCAGAGAGGAGCTGCTGCTCCCTCACCTCCTGAGGAGGTTCATCATCTGATGATCAATCAGATCTTTACTCTGGAGGTCTTCCAGACACGATCAACTGGTTGGAGAACCAGAGGTCGACCCAAAGGTTGACCCAAAACTCTCTGGAGGACCCGTATATCTCATCTGGCCTCGGTATCCCCCAGAAGGAGCTTGAGAGTGTTGCTGAGGAACCCTTCTTCCACTCTTGCCTCCATGACTAGTTCCAGAGGACGAACATGGATGAAGAGATTCCAAACTTTTTTTTTAAATGTTCTGAAGAACTGTTTCACTAAACCTAAGTTAAAATCCAGAAGGAACTGTTACAGACCCGTCGACCCGGTTTGAGATCTTTCACATCTGATCCGGTTCAAAGTCCAGATGACATTTAAAGGGCTTCAGTCCAAAGTAAGAGCTAGATCCTCCTCATCTCCTCGGACCTGACCCCGGTTGGATTCTGTTCCATTCCACATGAACCTCTGGGCCCGGCTCTAAACGGTCTGTTGGATCAGGGTTCAGTGAAGATATGCCGTTTCAGCAGAAAAGTTCTGCTCAGACGCGGAGAGGTCGCGGCTGACGCTCGTATTGACGTCTTGGGTGTGTTGGTGCGGTCCAGTTGAAGTCACTGACAAGGTTTGGCAGCCTTTGCATTGGTAAACAGAACCATGTGGGTCTGTCTGGTCCGGGATCAATAACATCTTTTAATTAGTGACCCGGGATGATCGCGTGAACGGACCTTGAACGCTAATGAACCTTTTCTATCAGGAGTATTGATTGATGCCGCAAAAGACAAATCAGCTGGTCTGACTGTTTCACTGTGTGAACCTGGACTGTTTCACTGGGTGAACCTGGACTGTTTCTCTGTGTGAACCTGGACTGTTTCACTGTGTGAACCTGGACTGTTTCACTGGGTGAACCTGGACTGTTTCTCTGTGTGAACCTGGACTGTTTCACTGTGTGAACCTGGACTGTTTCACTGGGTGAACCTGGACTGTTTCACTGGGTGAACCTGGACTGTTTCTCTGTGTGAACCTGGACTGTTTCACTGTGTGAACCTGGACTGTTTCTCTGTGTGAACCTGGACTGTTTCTCTGTGTGAACCTGGACTGTTTCACTGTGTGAACCTGGACTGTTTCTCTGTGTCAACCTGGACTGTTTCACTGTGTGAACCTGGACTGTTTCACTTGGTGAACCTGGACTGTTTCTCTGGGTGAACCTGGACTGTTTCACTGTGTGAACCTGGACTGTTTCACTGGGTGAACCTGGACTGTTTCTCTGTGTGAACCTGGACTGTTTCACTGTGTGAACCTGGACTGTTTCACTGGGTGAACCTGGACTGTTTCACTGTGTGAACCTGGTCTGTTTCTCTGTGTCAACCTGGACTGTTTCACTGTGTGAACCTGGACTGTTTCACTGTATGAACCCGGACTGTTTCACTGTGTGAACCTGGACTGTTTCACTGGGTGAACCTGGACTGTTTCACTGTGTGAACCTGGACTGTTTCTCTGCGTGAACCTGGACTGTTTCACTGTATGAACCTGGACTGTTTCACTGTATGAACCTGGACTGTTTCTCTGTATGAACCTGGACTGTTTCACTGTGTGAACATGGACTGTTTCACTGTGTGAACCTGGACTGTTTCACTGTGTGAACCTGGACTGTTTCACTGGGTGAACCTGGACTGTTTCACTGTGTGAACCTGGATTGTTTCTCTGCGTGAACCTGGACTGTTTCACTGTATGAACCTGGACTGTTTCACTGTATGAACCTGGACTGTTTCTCTGTATGAACCTGGACTGTTTCTCTGTGTGAACCTGGACCGTTTCACTGTGTGAACCTGGACTGTTTCACTGTATGAACCTGGACTGTTTCTCTGTATGAACCTGGACTGTTTCTCTGTGTGAACCTGGACCGTTTCACTGTGTGAACCTGGACTGTTTCACTGTGTGAACCTGGACTGTTTCACTGGGTGAACCTGGACTGTTTCTCTGTATGAACCTGGACTGTTTCTCTGTGTGAACCTGGACTGTTTCACTGTGTGAACCTGGACCGTTTCACTGTGTGAACCTGGACGGTTTCACTGGGTGAACCTGGAGTGTTTCACTTGGTGAACCTGGACTGTTTCACTGTGTGAACCTGGACTGTTTCACTGTGTGAACCTGGACTGTTTCACTGTATGAACCTGGACTGTTTCACTGTGTGAACCTGGACTGTTTCTCTGTGTGGACCTGGACCTGGACCCTGTAGGTTTTACAGTGTAGTCCTGGGACCTCATGCCCCCCTTTAATCCTCTCAGATCTTTAGGACCTCTGTAGACATGCTGGTGGTTCCAGGTCCATCCCTCTCTCTCAGTCGTGTGTTCTGACCCGCTGTTTCCACGTGGCTCCAGCCTGGTTCTGCTTCGCTCTAGGCAACAGTGAAAGATTCTGTCAGTAATTACTTTTTTTATCGTCGGGCTGAGGCGTGTCTGCGGGGGGCTTCATGAAGGCGCTGATTATTGCCAATAATTCAGAATTCCAGGGTTGAACGCCGGTTATTAAAATATTTCAGGAATGTTGGACCTCTGAGAGACGAGCGATGAAGAAGAAGAACCGAGGAGACGTTTCACGCTTTTTGTTTCTCTGGAGATGTTTCCCACCTCTCTGTTACCCCTTTTCCACCAAGCTGGTTCCAGGTTTAGCTGAGAGCCAGAGCCTGACTTAGCACCAGTTCTTTGCTTTTTGGCACCCTAAGCACCAGCTCCTGGCTCTCAAAACTGGTGCCAGACAAGAACCAACTCTTTGCCGGTCTTGAACCAAGAACCGGTTACGTTATACGGTGTGGTAACGGAGCGGCTCTGACTTGGCTCCTTGTCAATGGAAAAGCAAACAGGTTCTTAGGAGGTGCGTGACTTGAGCCAACTAAAACTGGCTCTGGCACTAGCACCAGGTTCTCTTTGGTGGAAAATAGGTAAGTGAGGGGTTTGGTTTCCTGGCGCTCCATCTTCCCTCGTTCTCCAGAGAGAGAGTATAAATGGTTCTTTTGATGGACCCAGACTACAGAAGTGTCCTCATTCACAGTGACCTTAACCTCCAGGACAAACTCTGATCTTCTGAGATGGAACCAACAAGCTTCAACTCAAGTTCAAGAAGGTCAGATGAACTTCACGAATCTGGAATCAAGTCCAGATATCCTGTTTGTCAGATGGTTTTTATAGTACTGTCAGTACCTGTACCACCCGTCTCACCTGAGGAAGCTCTGGCTGAGGCCCGCTGTGGTTCTGTCGTGGGTCGGTGTAGAGGTGAAGACTTCAGGAACCATCTGGTACCTCCTGACGTTCGGCTCAGGATAAGGAAAAGTTTCTGGACGTAACTTCCGAACCGTTGGTCCGATTTAGTCCATTTTTGGTGCAGATGAATCGACTGGAGCAGATCTGAACCGTGAACGTTCATATTTTCACTCCCTTCATGGAGTTTCTTTACATTTAAAATGATTAGAATTCATTCGGGGGCGTTTGCTGGTACAACGCAAGGGATTGGGGATGTTTACTTTCTGCTGGGACTGGTTTACCTCCGGGTTCATCTCTATCCGTCCGACACCTCCGTCAGGATGAATGCATGGACTCTTCGGAAAAACAGGAGCGTTGCGGAAAACAAACAATCGCCAATCCTCTGCCCACAAATCAGCTTCCCGGCCGTCGTCTCCATCTGTCGGCGGTTATCGCCGTAATAAAGCTGCCTGCTTTGGTTTAGAGGCGGCGGCTACTTTACAATCAGCTATTAGTCACAGTCGGCGGCTTTATGCCGCCTGATTATCCATACGGACGCACGAGAGGCTTCATATTTGCAGAGATGACGAGGCCTTGTTTGGATTTATGGTGTTAATTACATCAGCACTCAGGGATTAAAGAACCAGGATGTAATCGTTGAAGTGTAAACTATAAGATTCCGTTAATCCACCACCGGATGTGTGAGGCTGTAGAGTCAGAACAATCTGCTGATTCTGCACTACAAATGAGAACTGAAGCTGGTTCTGAGGATCTGGGTCTCCACAGATCCACTCCGAGACACGTCATCTACTCATCTACACACGGAGAAGAACTGGATCGTTACAGAACCTTCACAGAAGTGGTCCAGAATCCTCCAAGAGAGATTGGTCTTTTGGTGGAACTCAGAGCAGCCTTAAGGTTCTGAAGATGTCAGCTCAGTCCAGTGTCTCTAGAATTGCAGAATAATGAGGAGAGAGAGGTCCAGGTTCTTTCGTTTGGATCTTCTGTGACTTCCTGAATGAACCTTCACCGTGGTCCTGAAGGACATTCAAAAGGTGGTCCACTTCTGTGAATCTTCACCATTTTTCCAGGTCTTCTCCATGTGTAGATCATGTGTCTCACTTTGGATCTGTGCAGAACCACAACCTGAGAACCAGCTTTGGAACCCTTCCCAGACTGATGGATCTCAATCAGGTTCTGGAACTTGATTTGGGCATAGTGTGCTACTGGTGAGACGTAGATGCTCTCCTGAAGTGATGATGCATGCGGTGGTCATCTTCAATGTTCAGTGGATTTAAGGATTTTATTTCTGAGGGGCAGAATTTTTTTTTTTCTCAGATTCAGAAATTGTCTTTTTTTTTTCTTTTTTTTTTTTTTTTAATAAATTTAGTAAACTTATTAAAATATCATTTTCTGATTACTCTGATTGTTTCATCATTAATTTCGTTTGATGAGTCGACATTATGAGATAAATACACAAATAGAAGATATCGGGGGGGGGGGGGGGGGTCCAATACTTTTTCACACAATACTCTTTAATCAAATAGATGACAGATACTAAACTTTAACTTTGGGATTATTGTGGGTGTTTTGTTTTTTGAGTGTAGGACAACTTAAAAACATCTGAGAGCTTTTTCTGAACATGTGAGACCACATTTGGGTTCAGGTCCTCAAAGGGGGAAACCTGAGCCTCAGCAGAGACGAAGAGATGCTTCAGCTTCTCCAGAGAGAGGCCAACGCACGACGTCATGTAGGAGCGCCGAGGAGCGGCGAGGAGGAGCGGCGGAATACGCCAAAGGGTGCTCGCTTTGTCAGACAGGTAGAGATAAGAGCAGGTCGGAGAGGAGAGGAGGACCGGGGACTCCTGTTTATGAGATAACATGAAGCCGGGGGCAAGGAAACAGAGAGGGGTCGGGGGTCACAGCTTGGGCCTCCTGAGGGCTTCCGGAGGAGATAGGAGCAGCGGAGTAATAACCGCTGCTGTCAGCGCGGCGAGTCTGATGCTCTCCGTTTAACTGAAGCGGCGTCTGCCGGGGTCACGGGGTCAGGAGTCGCCGTTAAACACATGCTGGAGCCGTTACTGAGGACCGCGTGGCGCCGGGAGCCGAGGGATCCAGTGGGATGTACTGGATCTTTAGGGGGCTTCAGCTGGGCCTCTGTTGTCGGGCAGAGTACGATGACATTATTGGATCAACCTGCAGGCTGAGTTTCCCAGATATGATGATTTCCGGTACTTGGTTACAGAGAGGTTCTGCCCCCGCGGGCCAGAATCACCGTCTGGTTTTAAAAAGTCAAACTTGTCCCCTGGAAACTTTTATACACCAACCTTCTTCTCTGCATGCAGACTTGGTCATCCATCCTTCAGACCGGCTGGTGGAGGTCAAGAACACAGAGGAGTAACAGGAGGATGAGAACTACTATTATTGTATTATTGAATGTCTCGTTGCCACGGCAACCAGTCAGCAGATGGAATGTACCGGGCACTGAGTGAACTTTGGTGCTGAAAACGATAACGTAGGAATTTGCATCAAATGATGGCTAGACCACTGCGGGTCAGAACACCTCCAGAGCTGCAGGTCCTGTGGGTTTACAGTGTTCGGTAGTTACAGACTGTGTGTAAAGTCAGTGAACCTGCCACAGGCTGGTGGGCAACCGTGGGTCACTTATGCATGTGGGAAGTGAAGGTTGTCAGCTGATCCCGTAATACTAGGTACTGAAGACATTCCGGCTGGTTCTGATGGACATGGATGTGATATTATGGCGCTCTGTCTACCACTCAGACTGACCATGTGACCGCCTACAATGGGAGAGCCATGGAAGGGGGTGGTCCGGTCTGATGAAACACTTTTTCATTGACATCATGGAAGTACGGTTTTGTTTGTTTGGTTTCCCGGGATGGATCATGACCACAAAGTACGGGGGCAGTACGGACCATGTTCTACTGGGAACCTTTGGATCCAACCTTCATGTCGATGTTCCTTTGACACGTAGGTCCTACCTAAACACTCCTGCAGGCCAAATCCTGCCTTCCATGTGTGAGTAATATGTTACTATATTTGAGTAACCTGTTACTATTTGTGAGTAATATGTTACTATGTGTGAGTGATATGTTACTATGTGTGAGTCATCTGTTACTATGTGTGAGTAATCTGTTACTATGTGTGAGTCATCTGTTACTATGTGTGAGTCATCTGTTATTATGTGTGAGTAATCTGTTACTACGTGTGAGTAGTCTGTTACTATGTGTGAGTAATCTATTACTATCTGTGAGTCATCTGTTACTACGTGTGAGTAATCTGTTACTACGTGTGAGTAATCTGTTACTACGTGTGAGTAGTCTGTTACTATGTGTGAGTAATCTATTACTATCTGTGAGTCATCTGTTACTATGTGTGAGTAATCTGTTACTACGTGTGAGTAATCTATTACTACGTGTGAGTAGCTCTTTGGTAACTTCATCACATTTGATAGAACTACCACAGAGTCGGTGTTCTTCTACAGTTTCTGTGTAGAACGTCGTCCTCTCCCCCGTGGGGAGGCCGAAAGAAAAAGAAAAGACCTGAATTTAAAAAAGCTTGACATCGTTCTGATCTTGAACGTATTACTTATTTATAGCGCTGAGACATTTACTTTGGATTCGACTTCCCTCTGAAGGTTTCACCCTCCATTGAGCAGGTTGGAAACGACCTCAGGAGGAGCGGGAGACGAGCGGCATGAAAAATAAAAGGAGAAAGTCGTAAAACAGCCGAGTCTGAAGCGCTGTGGAGCGTTTGTTATGTTCTTTATTTGTCTTTGGTGTGCAGCCTCATAAATAAAGAATGAGGAAATAAAATGGAAGAGGCAGTTTGGGCCCGAGATGAGTGAAACTCAGAAGGAGACACGATATCACTCGCGCTCGCAAATAATCTCATTAGGGGTGGAGGAGCTGCCGAGTTAGCCGGCCAGCTAATAACAGCGCATCAGGAGCGCCGCAGCGCTACAAACCGGAGCGCCGTCGGTCACGGAGCCGACCGAGATGAATATCATTTTCACAACACAGCGTTTACACACATCCTCTCCTTCCTCTCACACCTTCAGTCATCAGGAGTCAGATCCTTATTTTCGACTGAAACGTGCTCAAAGGTAAAAGAGAATAATGATAATCCCACTCATTCACTCTCTAGTGCCTCTGTTTCCTTCTAATCATTTGTTTCCAGACAGAGTATAGTCGAGTTTAAGTCACTGAAAAGTCTCAACATTTATGTCTTTATTGGACGTGTGGCCGTGTTATCAGTGTCGCCCAGGACAAGCCTCTCTCTCCTCCAATCCTGCCGACAACGCCGAATACGTGGAGGCAATGAGGAAGGAGGACCTGTGAATTTGGAACTTTATTGTCCAACAAATTAAAGTTTTAAGACTTTCCCGCTCTTCCGCCGTCACCGGGTGAAAAGTATGCAGTGATATCGACAATAGACAAATACACTTCCTTTCATGGCTGCTGCAAAACACACACAAAGTACACAATCATCCGGGTCACAGTATTACTTCAGTCATGGGATTTATAACTACAGTTTACATTATAAAGGATAAACACACATCACTAGTTCTTCCTCCTTCATCGGGCGTTTGGCCTCAGCCTCAGAGAAACACTCGGTCCTCGGATAGAACTGGGTCGGAAGGATATAGCTGTAAACGCGGGTTTACAGCCGGGTCCAACTGGGAGGAGACTCTGAGGGAGACCCAGGACCGGCTGGAGGGACTATTTATCTCATTTGGCCCGGGAGCGCCTCGGTATCCCCAGGTTGAGCTGGGGAGTGTCGCTGGGGAGAGGGACATTTTACAAACCCTGGGAAATGGATGGATGGTGTGAGAGGACGTCCTTCTTTTTGGGAGACGTGTGGAATAAACGTTGATCTTCTTTCCTGAGCAGCACGACGCTCCTCCTCCGCCCGAGCGTTCCCTCATGGACCTTCAGAACCTTCGGATCAGACACAAACTCTAATATTTCCAGCTTCTGTTTGTGGGGGAACAGAATCACAGCCTCACCTGGAGAACAGACACAAACGCTGCAGTCAATCCGGCCCGCTGGGTTATTTCTGTTCTGTATTCACGTTTGACCTCATTCCCTTCATACCGGTTCCGTTCACACGCGGTGCTAACGGCGTGAAGATTTCCCTGCAGGCGCCGATCCGACTCCCTCACAACAATGCTGTCATTGTTTCAAGCATTAACCCAGCAGCGATGGCGCCTTCCCGAGATTCTGTTGTTTGTTCTGCTAATCCGGGTCCATCTGGAGAACCGACGGTCCGAGAGAGAGGAGGGGATGTTCTGGCCGCGCCGGTCAAGTATCTGTCTCGGATCACGCCGGCGCTGTAGGAAGAAGAAGACGCCGCGCCGGCGTACAGCCGGCTGCTTTTCAATGAAGGGTTTGGAGTCACATGACGTGATAATTGATGCAAAGTGTCTCCGTGTTTTATCGCCGCTGCTTCACCGGGAACGTTGACACCAACACAAACGCCGGGAAATAAATGTTTGCAGAGATCGTTCTGCAGAAGTAATCCGCTTTTTCACAGCGTTTGTTTTTGGCATTTTGTTTGCCGGCGCCTCAGTTGGACTGTAGGAGGTTCTGTCTCTGGTGGTTCTGCGTGTCGTCACAATCCGAGGGAACAAATAGCATCTCTGAGGTTCCTGAAGGAGAAACGAGGCTTTCTGCAGTCTCAGATTCTGGGGTTCCGTCAGAAAAGATGGATTTGTATGGAGATGTTTTCTTCTGCAGCAGGAAGAGTTCTGGTGGGTGGGTCACGGTCCTGTGTGGAAAACATAGAACAGTAAACATGTTGTTTACTTCCTTCATGGCATACAGACATCAGAGTGGGACCTCCTCATTACTAACCTATCACAGCGACCCGTGTGCCCCCCTCAGAATACAGGACCGGGGCCTCAGACGGGTTCCAGGTCCAGGAGAGTCACTTTTCTAGCATGGCAGTTCCAGAGCTGGTTCCAAGTCAGTGCTTGATATGGAACCGGTTCTATGCCCTCCTCTGCTCTAGTGTCTCTATTATGGATTCTAGATGTAGGCTCCATGAAATGTTCTGAAGATAAAGACCCGTGTTCTGTGTATAAGTTCTGATCCGAGATCTCCGCTGACATTGACACCAGGAGCCCTTTGACCCTCGGGGCCGACGCCCAGAGTCACGTGTCTCACAGCTTCACAAAAAGACGCCTCCCCTGTGTTTGCTGTCACACAGGATGAGACCCGCCACCCCTCCCGTCCAGAACCACACGGTCCAGAACCACGATTGTCTCATATGGACGCGGGTTCCTCTCCATCAGAGGAACATCCGGAACAGGAATGTCTCATCCAGGTGGATGTTTGGTCCAATAAGCAGACGGACGCTCAGGAGGGAAGAGTCCACATGTCCAATTGTCCTTGAGGAAGATGCTCAGAGAGTCTGTCCCTGGTTTCTCTAGGACAACCCCTGGAAGCTGATGTTCACGCCTGGGGTCATGTTCCTACCTGGGGGCGAGATGGCACCAGGATGCATTATGGGAAGAAGACAAGCTGGTGGAGGCAGGTTGATGCTTTGGACCTGGTTCTGCCACCATCCATGAGGAAGTTCTTGTGACACTTTATTTAAATAGTTGTTATCTAGAAATATAACGACCTCTTACTTTATGTTCTCTGGGAAAACCGGCCAGAATCAGAACAGAACTTCTGCTGGTTGGAATGAATGAAGGTCCAAATACGGTTTTTAGAGGGAACGTCTTTAAATGACTTTCTGAGGTTAGAGTACTGGGACCGTCTTTGTTGGACCAGCCGGGTTTAAAGTGGGACTTGTTTGTTTGGGGGGGGGTCTCATCCATAATTCAGCTCACATGTGATCATGCAGCAACTATCCAGAACTCAGTCAGCGGAATCCGGCGTCGGCGCTGGGAGGTAATGAGATCCCCTGTGAGGTCCGACTGAACGAGGCTTTTAGCGGCGGGCGGATCCGTGGGATAGTCATTCTTCTCACGGACGCCCTCCGGGTTTTCCTTCTGCCGGAAGAACAGAAGTTACCTGAAGGAGAAGAAGGGGGAGGGGCATCTGGTAAAGGTTCCTCTAACCATTAAATCGTCCCTGGCGATAAAGTGACTAATGAGCTCCTTCCTGCCGCTGACGCCGGCGCCTGCTCGGCTAGAATTCTTTTGGGTCGGAGCACAGCTTAGTAGATCTTGAAATCCTATTGGATCGGCTTGAAAAGTGGGCGGGCTTTGGAGGAACTGCTTTACAATGGCTCAAATCCTACTTATCAAGTAGAATGTCTCTATAACCTCCTCCTAAGCCAACCTTTTGACGTGTGGTGTCCCTCAGGGATCAGTCCTTGGCCCCTCACTGTTTAGCACATATAAACTGTCCCCGGGTCAGATTACTAGCACACACAGAATCCAGTATCTCCGTTATGCTGATGATACACACATCTATGTGCCGTTGAAGTCCAGTCAACAGGAAGATCTCGATCCCAATCCTTTCTGCCGGATAGGTGGAGAGTCATGGCGCTGAGGACGGGTGGTGGACATGCGTCCAAACATGCGTCTCCGCCTGTACATGCTGTAAAAGCTTTGATTTTGAGGAACCATCAAACCGATGATCCGGTCGGGCTTTGAGGTGGATAAAGATAGATCTTCTGTCTGTTGTCCCTCCAGCGGTTTCACGGTTACAGTGAGGACAGACTGTGTCGGTGACTGGCTTTGACTAGAGGAGGCAGAGACGGCAGAGGAGGAGACCGGGGACAGGGTCCTCAGAGAGCCTACCTCTGAGGCGGTGGAGGAATCAGCCTGGTTGAAGGTTATTGTTTTAAGGCAGAGGCTGAACCAGGGGGGCCGTCAGCCTTTCCGTCCCTCCATAATCAGTGTGTGAAGGACGACTGGAGGACATCCTGGACCCTCTGAGGACCGCTTCCCTTCTCAGAATGACGTCTACTGAAATGAGAGTCAATAAAAAACCTTTCAAGGTCGTCTGCTGGAAAGAAATATTTAAATACGAACTGGAGCGTAAAAAAAAGACTCAGAAAGATTCTAGAGATAAGAGAAAGTGTCCATGAAGACGATCTGATCCAGAATCATGGTACCGACCCGTGGGAACACATCTCCCCCTCATTACTACTACTATACTAATACTATACTAATACTACTACTATACTACTACTAATACTACTATACTACTACTACTACTATACTACTACTAATACTACTATACTACTACTAATACTACTATACTACTACTACTACTACTATACTACTACTACTACTATACTACTACTACTACTATACTACTACTAATACTACTACTACTACTACACTACTACTATACTAATACTATACTAATACTATACTAATACTACTACTATACTACTACTAATACTACTATACTACTACTACTACTACTAATACTACTATACTACTACTAATACTACTATACTACTACTACTACTATACTACTACTAATACTACTACTAATACTACTATACTACTACTACTACTATACTACTACTAATAGTACTATACTACTACTACTAATACTACTATACTACTACTAATACTACTATACTACTACTACTACTATACTACTACTAATACTACTACTACTACTACACTACTACTACTACTACTACTTTACTACTACTACTACTATACTACTACTACTACTATACTAATACTATACTAATACTACTACTATACTACTACTAATACTACTATACTACTACTATACTAATACTATACTAATACTACTACTATACTACTACTAATACTACTACACTACTAATAATACTACTACTATACTACTATACTACTATACTACTATACTAATACTAGTAGCTGTAATAGTAGAAGTAGTAGTATATTTAGTAGTAGTAGCAGCTAGTATTAACTAATCGTTTCAGTCAGTAGCTGAATAGAACCTGATGAGACATGAGGAATGTCTCTCCTCCTGCAGGAGTGAGACATGAGGAGTGTCTCTCCTCCTGCAGGAGTTAGACATGAGGAGTGTCTCTCCTCCTGCAGGAGTGAGACATGAGGAGTGTCTCTCCTCCTGCAGGAGTGAGACATGAGGAGTGTCTCTCCTCCTGCAGGAGTGATACATGAGGAGTCTCTCTGCTCCTGCAGGAGTGAGACATTAAGAGTCTCTCAGCTCCTGCAGGAGTGAGACATGAGGAGTGTCTCTCCTCCTGCAGGAGTGATACATGAGGAGTCTCTCTGCTCCTGCAGGAGTGAGACACGAGGAGTCTCTCTGCTCCTCCCTCTGAGACGACTTCCTGCAGCTGCCGGCGTTTAACCTGCTGCGTTTGTTTTGCGTTTCCTCCATAACGTCTCCATCGTCTTTAAAACGCCGGAGGATCAGATCAAGTCATTTAACCTCGTAATGAAACGATCAACATTTTCTCTGCGCCGCCGTCTCCCTGATTGTCTCCTTTGTCTGCGTCCTTCGTCCCCTCGTCATCACGTTTGTGTTTTCTTCCTCGCCGTCGCAGGAGGGTCTCCCTCTTACTCCTTCATCATGGAACCATCACGTCTGATTATGTGGACATAAACAGGATGAGGGTTAACAGCTGGACACTTTATGAGAAATCACCGACCGGGCCCGGAACAGTCAGAACCTCATCAGCGGATCACGGTTCTTTTAGTTACCCGCAACTGTTCTTCACACGCCAGTCAGCCGAAACATTAAAACCACCTACCTATGATTATGTAAGGCCACCTTTTTCCTGCCCAAACAGCTGTGATGTCACTGTGATGTCACTGTGAGGTCACTGTGAGGTCACTGTGATGTCACTGTGGTGTCACTGTGATGTCACTGTGATGTCCCTTTGATGTCACTGTGATGTCACTGTGATGTCCCTCTGATGTCCCTTTGATGTCACTGTGATGTCACTGTGATGTCACTATGATGTCCCTTTGATGTCACTGTGATGTCACTGTGATGTCACTGTGATGTCACTATGATGTCCCTTTGATGTCCCTCTGATGTCCCTTTGATGTCACTGTGGACAAGAATCCCACGCAGACACAGAAATAATCCTGAACAAAGTCTGACTTTCTTACTTGCAGTTGTTTGTTGTTCTTCTGGGGTTTGGATGAAGACACGTTCTACTGCCACCTACTGGCCTGGAATGCTTACTGCAGGTTTTCATCTTATTTCTGTTTGACAGTATCTTTACATTCTTACAACCTTTTAAGAACTTTTGACTTTTTCAAAATGCAGCACGTTCTTCTCTGAACCTCGTTGATTGGTGACCTCTGACCCATAATGAAGACGGGTCGGCTGATCAGATGTTAGCAGAGACAAACAGACCCGTCCTTCACTCAGAACCCGGGGACAGACGGACAGACGGACTTGGACTTTGGTCAGAGTGAGACGTGAGTCTCGTCAGGACTCACGTCTCACGACGACGGAGGAGTGGTGAGGAAATGTGAGTTTCAGATACTCGACAACGGAACGCAGAGACAAACAGCTCTGTGTACTTTTGTAGTACTTGTACTTCAGTCTCTTCTAAAAGGGATTTTAATTCTTATTTTCTTCTCTCCGTTAATCAAACTGATTTTGTTTCTTTATAAATGAAGGTTCTTCAAAACTTTCTGCATAAATTAGATAATTATACACACAAAACATGAAAGTGATTTTCAGCTGTTCTGATGATCTGAGTAATTTATCATTTTTCTAAAATGTGAAGTTTTGCTGCATTTCAATTATAAACACATTTATTTGATGTTCTTTTATTTTTGTTGTTGTGCTGTGAGTATATAGTATCTATAATATAAGTACTAGAGTATATAGTATCTATAATATAAGTACTAGAGTATATAGTATCTGTAATATAAGTACTAGAGTATATAGTATCTATAATATAAGTACTAGAGTATATAGTATCTATAATATAAGTACTAGAGTATATAGTATCTGTAATATAAGTACTAGAGTATATAGTATCTGTAATATAAGTACTAGAGTATATAGTATCTATAATATAAGTACTAGAGTATATAGTATCTGTAATATAAGTACTAGAGTATATAGTATCTGTAATATAAGTACTAGAGTATATAGTATCTGTAATATAAGTACTAGAGTATATAGTATCTGTAATATAAGTACTAGAGTATATAGTATCTATAATATAAGTACTAGAGTATATAGTATCTGTAATATAAGTACTAGAGTATATAGTATCTATAATATAAGTACTAGAGTATATAGTATCTGTAATATAAGTACTAGAGTATATAGTATCTGTAATATAAGTACTAGAGTGTATAGTATCTGTAATATAAGTACTAGAGTATATAGTATCTATAATATAAGTACTAGAGTATATAGTATCTATAATATAAGTACTAGAGTGTATAGTATCTATAATATAAGTACTAGAGTATATAGTATCTATAATATAAGTACTAGAGTATATAGTATCTGTAATATAAGTACTAGAGTATATAGTATCTATAATATAAGTACTAGAGTATATAGTATCTATAATATAAGTACTAGAGTATATAGTATCTATAATATAAGTACTAGAGTATATAGTATCTATAATATAAGTACTAGAGTATATAGTATCTATAATATAAGTACTAGAGTATATAGTATCTGTAATATAAGTACTAGAGTATATAGTATCTGTAATATAAGTACTAGAGTATATAGTATCTGTAATATAAGTACTAGAGTATATAGTATCTATAATATAAGTACTAGAGTATATAGTATCTGTAATATAAGTACTAGAGTATATAGTATCTATAATATAAGTACTAGAGTATATAGTATCTATAATATAAGTACTAGAGTATATAGTATCTATAATATAAGTACTAGAGTATATAGTATCTATAATATAAGTACTAGAGTATATAGTATCTGTAATATAAGTACTAGAGTATATAGTATCTGTAATATAAGTACTAGAGTATATAGTATCTGTAATATAAGTACTAGAGTATATAGTATCTGTAATATAAGTACTAGAGTATATAGTATCTATAATATAAGTACTAGAGTATATAGTATCTGTAATATAAGTACTAGAGTATATAGTATCTATAATATAAGTACTAGAGTATATAGTATCTATAATATAAGTACTAGAGTATATAGTATCTGTAATAGAAGTACTAGAGTATATAGTATCTGTAATATAAGTACTAGAGTATATAGTATCTATAATATAAGTACTAGAGTATATAGTATCTGTAATATAAGTACTAGAGTATATAGTATCTGTAATATAAGTACTAGAGTATATAGTATCTATAATATAAGTACTAGAGTATATAGTATCTGTAATATAAGTACTAGAGTATATAGTATCTATAATATAAGTACTAGAGTATATAGTATCTGTAATATAAGTACTAGAGTATATAGTATCTATAATATAAGTACTAGAGTATATAGTATCTGTAATATAAGTACTAGAGTATATAGTATCTATAATATAAGTACTAGAGTATATAGTATCTGTAATATAAGTACTAGAGTATATAGTATCTGTAATATAAGTACTAGAGTATATAGTATCTGTAATATAAGTACTAGAGTATATAGTATCTATAATATAAGTACTAGAGTATATAGTATCTGTAATATAAGTACTAGAGTATATAGTATCTATAATATAAGTACTAGAGTATATAGTATCTGTAATAGAAGTACTAGAGTATATAGTATCTGTAATATAAGTACTAGAGTATATAGTATCTATAATATAAGTACTAGAGTATATAGTATCTGTAATATAAGTACTAGAGTATATAGTATCTGTAATATAAGTACTAGAGTATATAGTATCTATAATATAAGTACTAGAGTATATAGTATCTGTAATATAAGTACTAGAGTATATAGTATCTATAATATAAGTACTAGAGTATATAGTATCTATAATATATGGATGAAGGTAAATCCACTGAATTTTCATATTTTTGACGAACTGTTCCTTTAAGTGTGTTTGGCCGATTTGAGGATCTTCATCAGTTCCGCTCGTCTCCCTCCGCGTCTCTCAGGTCAGGAGCGAATCGGCATCGATTCCAAGTACGAGCAGGAGGGTAAGGTCCAGTTCGTGATCGACGCCGTCTACGCCATGGCCCACGCCCTCCACAACATGCAGCGGGACCTGTGTCCGGAGAACTCGGGCATCTGCCCCGACATGGACCTGGCTGGTGGGAAGAAACTCCTCAAGTACATCCGGAGCGTCAGCTTCAACGGTGAGTGGGCGGATGGTTCTGTCCTCCGGCGCCGTTTTCTGAATCCTTTCTTAAAACCGCCTCAGAGAGATCGTAGAAAAACTCTCCTGCTGATTAAAATATCTTCAAAACCTAAACTCAGAAGGTTGTTTATCGCAAGTACGACCTTAACCTCTGACCTCTGCAGGACGGCCTGGTGTCCAGGTCAGCTCCATGTGAAGGATCGGATCCAGACTAAAGTCTGGTTCATGTGAAGGATCAGCTCCAGACTAAAGTCTGGTTCATGTCAAGGATCAGATCCAGACTAAAGTCTGGTTCATGTGAAGGATCAGCTCCAGACTAAAGTCTGGTTCATGTGAAGGATCAGATCCAGACTAAAGTCTGGTTCATGTGAAGGATCAGATCCAGACTAAAGTCTGGTTCATGTGAAGGATCAGATCCAGACTAAAGTCTGGTTCATGTGAAGGATCAGATCCAGACTAAAGTCTGGTTCATGTGAGGGATCAGATCCAGACTAAAGTCTGGTTCATGTGAGGGATCAGATCCAGACTAAAGTCTGGTTCATGTGAGGGATCAGATCCAGACTAAAGTCTGGTTCATGTGAGGGATCAGATCCAGACTAAAGTCTGGTTCATGTGAAGGATCAGATCCAGACTAAAGTCTGGTTCATGTGAGGGATCAGATCCAGACTAAAGTCTGGTTCATGTGAGGGATCAGTGTAGGCGTGTTTCTTTGTTAATTGTGTTCATATTTATCTGATTCAGGCTTTTAGACATTTTAAATGTTTTCTTGACCATCACCATCATTCAGACTCAGGGCAGGAAACAGGAAGCAGGAAACAGGAAGTGTGATCAGACGTGGATGGATGAATCCCCCCTGTGGGGATGAATGAGATCCTCTTAGAAAATAATCCTGGTTCTGTCAAACTTCTCCAAGAGTCTGAATTCAGGTCAGGATTCTGCTGGAAGGACGACGTCTGTGTGGAATTAACCCGGTTCAGACGGCGCCGCGGCGCCGACGCGCTCGCCACATGATGAACGCGCTGATAAATGAGTCATGCTTTATTCATTCATTTAACCTCCGACTCCCTGAGACGGAGAACGCCAAACAGATGCCAGAAGATATTTCCTGTAATGGAGATATGCAACACAATTACCGCGGGGTGAAGATCTTCTCTGCCTCGTAGTTCTACGCCGCAGTTATGAGATTTTTATTGTCAGCTATCTCAGACAGGAAGTCAGGGACGGATGCCGCCGCCTCCCTCGCCTCCCTCGCCTCATTTCTATCCTCTTTAACGGTGGTCTGCAGAGTTTCATCATCAAAAACATCTCTGCATTGTAAATCATCTGGTCCTCCTTCTTCTGGTCCTCATTCTTCTAGTCCTGATTCTTCTGGTCCTCATTCTTCTGGTCCTCCTTCTTCTGGTCCTCATTCTTCTAGTCCTGATTCTTCTGGTCCTCATTCTTCTGGTCCTCCTTCTTCTGGTCCTCATTCTTCTAGTCCTGATTCTTCTGGTCCTCATTCTTTTGGTCCTCATTCTTCTGGTCCTCATTCTTCTAGTCCTCATTCTTCTGGTCATTATTCTTCTGGTCTACCCTCAACAGGTCCTCATTCTTCTGGTCCTCATTCTTATAGTCCTGATTCTTATAGTCCTCATTCTTCTGGTCATCATTCTTCTAGTCCTCATTCTTCTGGTCATCATTCTTCTGGTCCTCCTTCTTCTGGTCTTCACTTTTCTAGTCCTGATTCTTCTGGTCCTCATTCTTCTGGTCCTCATTCTTCTAGTCCTGATTCTTCTAGTCCTCATTCTTATTGTCCTCATTCTTCTAGTCCTCATTCTTCTGGTCATCATTCTTCTGGTCATCATTCTTATGGTCTACCCTCAACAGGTCCTCATTCTTCTGGTCCTCATTCTTCTAGTCCTGATTCTTATAGTCCTCATTCTTCTGGTCATCATTCTTCTGACCTACCCTGAAAAGGTCCTCCTTATTCTGGTCCTCATTCTTCTGGTCCTCATTATTCAAGTCCTCATTATTCTAGTCCTCATTCTTCTTGTCTACCCTCAACAGGTCCTCATTCTTCTGTTCTTCATTCTTCTGGTCCTCGTTCTTCTGGTCATCATTCTTCTGGGCTACCGTCAACTGGTCCTCATTCTTCTGGTCCTCGTTTTTCTTGTCTACCCTTAGCTGGTCCTCATTCTTCTGGTTCTCATTCTTCTAGTCCTCATTCTTCTGCCCTACCCTCAACGGGTCCTCCTTCTTCTAGTCCTCATTCTTCTGCTCCTCATTCTTCCAGTTCTCATTTTTCTGGTCCTCATTTTTCTGGTCTACCGTTATCTGGTCCTCATTCTTCTGGTCCTCATTTTTCTGATCATCATTTTTCTGATCCTCATTTTTCTAATCCTCATTCTTCTGGTCCTCATTCTTCTGGTCCTCATTCTTCTAGTCCTCATTCTTCTTGTCTACCCTCAACAGGTCCTCATTCTTCTGGTCCTCATTCTTCTGGTCCTCATTTTTCTAGTCCTCATTCTTCTAGTCCTCATTCTTTTAGTCCTCATTCTTCTTGTCTACCCTCATCGGATCTTCATTCTTCTGGTCCTCGTTCTTCTGGTCCTCATTCTTCTTGTCCACCCTCATCGGATCTTCATTCTTCTGGTCCTCGTTCTTCTGGTCCTCATTCTTCTTGTCCACCCTCATCGGATCTTCATTCTTCTGGTCCTCATTCTTCTGGTCCTCATTTTTCTTAACTACCCTTAACTGGTCCTCATTCTTCTGGTCCTCATTCTTCAAGTCCTTATTCTTCTGGTCATCATTCTTCTGGCCTACCCTCAATGGGTCCTCCCTTTCCGGTTCCCATTTTCCTGGTCTACCGTTATCTGTTCCTCATTCTTCTGGCCCTCGTTTTTTTGATCCTCATTCTTCTGGTCCTCATTCTTCTGGTCCTCATTCTTCTGGTCTACTCTCATCTGGTCCGTCATTCTAGGACTTGTGTGCTCAGCAATAGGGGACCTCATCATGGGTTTGGATGGACTCTTGAGAAGTTCTTGATGTGATGTGAACAGATCTTATCTGTGATCCATCATCCTGTGTCTCGGTGTGAGGAAGAACTGGAGTGATTTGGGGACAGGTCCGTTGGAGGTTTCTGACACTAGGGGAACTTTGTCTCACAGAGTTTTTAGATAAAGTTTGTTCAAGCTGAAGATTTTTGTCTTTATACCGTATTTTACACCAATACAGGAGAGAAGGGGGGACGGGGGTCTTTGTGGGCGTGTACTTCATGTCAGGGACGACAGCGTCGGACTTGTTTGTGGTAAAGAAGCTCCGCCTTCAGGACCAAGCGACTGGGTTCCAGCATGAATCGGTACATTTTCTAACTACTTAACACCTTTCAGCAGAATTTGACATTTGTCTGTTTGCAGCGTTGACGATATTATTTTCACAATCTAATGTTTAAAGGCGTGAGACGGCGCCTCTGAGACCCCGCCCCCTCCTGAGAGATTACTTTATCAGGTAATTAGCGACGGCGGCGACGTGCTAATTTAAAAGTAATTAGAAGGAAGGAAACGGCGTTTGTGGGCGCCTCCAACTCCTGCCTGTTTCCTGCCTGCCTCGGCACCGGTCCACGGTTCTTCTAGGTTCTTCTCAGACGTACTGGAGTCAGAACTAAGACATTTATTGTCGGAGAGAGAGAGAGAGAGAGAGAGAGAGAGAGAGAGAGAGAGAGACATGGAAACAAAACTCAGTTTCCATGAAATGTTTGGACCCGGCCATCGGCCCGCGGATCGATCCAGGTAGAGAGTAATAATCCAGCTCCTCCAGAACAAACACCACCTCAGAATCAGTCCTTCACCTGAAGCACTTGAACACATCGTCTGCTCGCTCCTTTTATTCAGATACCAGCCGTTGATCCGGGCCAGAACCGCTGACTTAGAGCTCTGTTTAGAACCTCTGCTGGGACTGGGCTCACAGGCAGGAGGTGACCTGGTTCTACCTGGTGGGTCTAGACTTTAGGCTAAGTTTGATCCAGACCAATATTTCAGGTGTGGAACCCTCAACCAGAACCTCAAAGATTCATCTGGGCCCACGGGCCTTGATGAACGGAACCGCCATCCTAGAGACGTGACGTCATGAAGACATTTTTAAAAGGGAGTTTTTTGACAATAATTGATCAAATGAATGGAGAAATCTTTATGAAGTTTTACCCAGAAGTCACTTTGGTTCTGACCCAGAGTGACGGGAGGCGAGTCTCTCGGTTAACTAGAGAACATTCAGGGGGCATCAAATAAAAACCTGATATATCGGGCAATGGTTCCGAATGTTAGAGCGAGATCCTTCAGGTGGGTTGGAGTCTGGTACCGTCTGGTACCGTCTGGTACCGTCTGGTGAAGAACGTCTTTAAAGGGCCTACCACAGGGATCTGTCTCAGGACCTGTACTGTAATTTTACCTCACCGTCTTAAATGTGTTCTGAATATTGGGTTGTATGCAGACGACACCTTCATCTACGTCCGTCTTCGATCCCTGACCCACACTAGAGGAGCCTGAGGACCAGGTCCAGGTCCAGGTCCAGCTCTCCTCCTGCGGGTCGCTCTGGGTAGATGTTCATGTAAATATGTTCATTCCTTTTATCTCGTCTTGTTAACAAATAAACAAAACAAACAGGTAAACAAAGGACCACCTCGGAGGAGGAGGAGGAGGAGGAGGAGGAGGTCATAATCTGCATTATTTTGTGGGGTCAGAGGTCAGATCTTCAATGATAATAATAATAATCTGGGTCTAATCTCAAAGTGCTACGAGGTGAAAGCAGACCTCGGGTTTTAGAAGGTTTTCTTCTGAGGACCACAGGAAGATTCAGGATCATGAATTTAACAGCTTATTCAATGATAATAAAATACAAAACTTTAAATCCAGACTTTTATTCTTCAAACAGACATTTGTAGCTCTAAAAACTGTTTCCATGGTGGTTTTGACCACAGAGCCTCTGGTTCTGGTTCTATTACCCTCATAAGTTCATCATCTTCACCTTCTTCACCTTCTTCACCTTCTTCACTTCTGAACTATTCATGAACATCACGATGAGGTTCTGGGTCTCCTCCCAGACCCTCAGCCCACCAACCCGAGCCCAGAGTTCTCCTTCCTGCTGCTGCCGCCGGGAGACGAACGCGCCTCAACATCTACTGGAGGATCTGTGAGCGAAGGGGCGTGACCTTCGTGTTCACACACACATACAGACACACACACACACACTCACACACACACACACACATACACTATCACACACACACACACACATACACACACACACACACACATACACACACACACACACACTATCACACACACACACACACACATACACTATCACACACACACACACACATACAGACACACACACACACACTCACACACACACTATCACACACACACACACACATACAGACACACACACACACACACACACATACAGACACACACACACACATACAGACACACACACACACTCTCACACACACACAGACACAGACACTCACACACACAATATCACACACACAAACACATACACACACACACTATCACACACACACTATCACACACACACACAAACTCACTCACACACACAAAAACACACACAGACGCACACTATCACACACACACACATACACACACACACATGCACACACAATATCACACACTCACACACACAGACACACTCACACACACTATCACACACACACTATCACACAAACACAAACACATAACACACACACTATCACAAACACATACACACACACACACACTCACTCACACACACAGATATAATCCATTCGTCAGCGTAAATCTTGACAAACACATGAATTTTGACTAATAAAATATTAACATAATTTGAGTGACAGCAGCAAGAAGAAACTCTTTATTTATTTCTAGCTTTTCAGTGATCAGAGTAAAGATGATCCGGTAGAAAGGTTCTGTCTGACCCGAAGAAATGTGCATATTGTCTCATTCTGAAGAAAAGCTATCTCTCTCCCATCTATCTCTCTCTCTCTCTCTCTCACTCTCTCTCTCTCACTCTCTCTGTCTCTATCCCATCTCTCACTCTCTCTATGTATCTCTCTTTATCGTTTGCTCTCTTTCTCAGTCTCACTCTCTCTCTCTCTCAGTCTCTCTCTCTATCTCACTCTATCTATCTCTCTTTATCTTTCGCTCTCTTTCTCACTCTCACTCTCTCTCTCTCTCAGTCTCTCTCTCTAACTCTCTCTCTATCTCACTCTATCTCTCTCTCTCTGTCTTTCGCTCTCTTTCTCAGTCCCTCTCTCCCTCTCTCTCTCTCTCTGTCTCTCTCTCTTTGCTCTAAAACGGTTCTCTCCCTCCCTCGTTTCCCTGACATGAAATAAACCCCTCACCCACAGCGGCGCTGGAGCAGACGGTAAATAAAGAGAGGAGAAGGAGGTCAGAGTTTCGCTCCGTAAAGTCAGGATAGAGTTTAATAACCTGCTATTCAAAACCTTCTGATTTATGACTCCGGAGTTTCGTCTGGTCGTTTCTCCACAGACGAGGTTTTACTGTTTGTGTTTTAAGATGATGGGCTTGTTCTCCAGCAGAACGCCCGCTGAGGCTCATGGGTAATGTAGTTCTATTTACATCCTCCAGGCTTTAATGGAATTAATTAGTTGTTAGTTTGTTCTTTCAGTTGGTTGTTCAGTCTGTCAGTTACATCTTTGATTGATTAGTTGGTCTGTCAGTTGCATCTTTGATTGATTAGTTGGTCTGTCAGTTACATCTTTGATGGATTAGTTGGTCTGTCAGTTACATCTTTGATGGATTAGTTGGTCTGTCAGTTACATCTTTGATGGATTGGTTGGTCTGTCAGTTACATCTTTGATGGATTGGTTGGTCTGTCAGTTACATCTTTGATTGATTAGTTGGTCTGTCAGTTGCATCTTTGATGGATTGGTTGGTCTGTCAGTTACATCTTTGATTGATTAGTTGGTCTGTCAGTTGCATCTTTGATGGATTGGTTGGTCTGTCAGTTACATCTTTGATGGATTAGTTGGTCTGTCAGTTACATCTTTGATTGATTAGTTGGTCTGTCAGTTACATCTTTGATGGATTGGTTGGTCTGTCAGTTACATCTTTGATTGATTAGTTGGTCTGTCAGTTGCATCTTTGATGGATTGGTTGGTCTGTCAGTTACATCTTTGATGGATTGGTTGGTCTGTCAGTTACATCTTTGATTGATTAGTTGGTCTGTCAGTTACATCTTTGATTGATTAGTTGGTCTGTCAGTTACATCTTTGATGGATTAGTTGGTCTGTCAGTTGCATCTTTGATGGATTGGTTGGTCTGTCAGTTACATCCTTGATTGATTAGTTGGTCTGTCAGTTACATCTTTGATGGGTGGGTTGGTCTGTCAGTTACATCTTTGATGGATTGGTTGGTCTGTCAGTTACATCTTTGATGGATGGTTTGGTCTGTCAGTTACATCTTTGATGGATGGTTTGGTCTGTCAGTTACATCTTTGATTGATTAGTTGGTCTGTCAGTTGCATCTTTGATTGATTAGTTGGTCTGTCAGTTGCATCTTTGATTGATTAGTTGGTCTGTCAGTTACATCTTTGATGGATTGGTTGGTCTGTCAGTTACATCTTTGATGGATTGGTTGGTCTGTCAGTTACATCTTTGATGGATTGGTTGGTCTGTCAGTTACATCTTTGATGGATGGTTTGGTCTGTCAGTTACATCTTTGATGGATGGTTTGGTCTGTCAGTTACATCTTTGATTGATTAGTTGGTCTGTCAGTTGCATCTTTGATTGATTAGTTGGTCTGTCAGTTACATCTTTGATGGATTGGTTGGTCTGTCAGTTACATCTTTGATGGATTGGTTGGTCTGTCAGTTACATCTTTGATGGATGGGTTGGTCTGTCAGTTGCATCTTTGATTGATTAGTTGGTCTGTTGTTTGGTTGGTTAGTCTCCTGGAAGGATGTTGATAAAAGATTCTTCCACTGACACCGACAGCGTTAGATTCGTGGTGATGTTCAGATGAAGGGGCGGAGCTTCATCATCTTCCTCATCTCCTCAGTCTCAGATTTTTCCCTGATTGATGGAGAGACAGAGAAGCGTCGAGTATTCGCTCTAAAGAAACGTTTAACTTAAGACAAAATGTTTGTGTGGTCATTTTTGAATTGTTGATAAATGTTATTAATCTTCTTCTGAACATCATCAGATGGTTTGGTTCTGATATTCACAAAACTTCTGACCCGGTACCCCGGTTTATAAAATCAGTGGCTGTTATTGATTGACTTCCTTTGTTGTCCACAGGAAGTGCCGGTACGTCAGTGACCTTCAACCGTAACGGCGACGCCCCCGGCCGCTACGATCTCTTCCAGTACCAGTGGAACAACATCAGCGGGCCGGGCTACCGAGTGATCGGACAATGGACCGAGACCCTGCAGCTCAACGTGAGTGAATACATGAAAACGTAACGGCGTTCTCCTGCTGCAGCCGTCAACAGGAAGTGTCGAGCACCTGGCCGTCTGCGTTAGATAACCTGAGCAGGTGAATCTGGAGGGAAGCCGCCGTCTGCTGCGGCGAGGATGAGGATGAGGATGAGGGGGGAGGGGCTACACCCGCAGACACACAGAGAGAATTCATAATGCTCTGGACCCTGAAGTCTTATCTCAGTCTGTGTGATGAGTTAGAGAAGAACCCAAACTTCAAACAGGAACCAAACTGCAGCATCACAACATCAGAACCGCCAGGAAGAAGGTTCAGACGGCTCCCGCCTCCGCCAGCGCCATTAGAACTCTGACAGGAAGTAGAAAACCGGTAATAAAGCCTCATCAGAGGCGTGACCCTAGTCAGTGTGAAGAAGAGTCAGAAGATTTATTCTCTTTTATAACGAAGAGTAAAAAATAAAAACACTGTCATAAACAATATATTTATCGTTTAAACCCGTGATCTCTAATTCACATTATTCATAAAACTAAAAGAATAAAAGAAACCATTCTTGGGTTGATGTTGAGGTGATCTTCAGATCATTCTCCTGCTGGAGGGTCCAACCACGACCCACTTTAAGGTTCTGTTATGTTTTCAACCACTATCTGCTGGTGTTTAATGGAGTCCATAGAACCATGTCTTCGAACAAGATGTCCAGAAAAAAAACACCCCCACAGCTTCAGAGATCCGCCACCATACTTCACTGTGGGGATGGGGGGCTTTTCTCTATGGCTTTCTTTCTAGCTAGGCCACACCCATCTCACTTTTTTGTAGCACCAAAATCTCTACTTCGGTCTCCTCTGACCTCTGACCTTGTTCCAGTGAAAGTCCCATTGGTGTTTGTCAAACTGTAGCAGCGTTAGCTTGTAGCAGCGTTAGCTTGTAGCAGCGTTAGCTTGTAGCAGCGTTAGCTTGTGTGTGGACGACAGCAGAGGCTTTTTTTCTTGCTACCCTCCCAAACAGCTGGTGTTGGTGTCGGCGCCATCTGATGGTGGTTAGAGAGACTTTCTGACCCCAAGATTCATCTGACCTCTGACCTCTCTAGCTGTGATCCTTGGAGAGTCTTTATCCAGTCCAACCATCCTCCTCACAGTGTGTGGGGTCAGTTTACAGACACGTCCTCTTCCAGGTTGATGTCTAACATCTTCAGTCTCTTTAAACTTCTTCATTATTGATCTAACTGTTGAAACTAATGGGGGGGGGGGGGGTTCATTGTTACTCGAATTAAAGGTTAGAGTTTTTGAATAATGTGAATTAAACTTCATGTTTACAGAAAAATAAAGATGTTTTTTTTGTCTCGTTTTCTGAAACGAGGTCAATAAATCTTTTTTTTAAAACCCGGAGAATTTTAATTTGAGGATTATTGGGTTGTTGCTGGAGGTTAATAAAAATATATCATTTTGTGGCAAACAACTAAATGATATTCAGTCACTTCTATTCACTACCTCCTACAAGAGTTCTGTTCGGTCCGTTTGGTCCGGTATTACGTGATATTTGCAGACTATCATTCTTTGTAACTGTCCCTGAACTGAGGACCCCCCCCCCCCCCCCCCCCCCCCATCTCTCAGCATGAATTCCCCGTTAACGCTGAATCAAACCGGTGCTGTCGGTTCTTCTGCAGGTTTATTAATAATAGTTGAATGTTAAATCGTCTGAATGTCATCAGGACCGATTAGAGGAGACGGATGTTTGCCCTGTTCCGCCTTAAAGCTTCACTAATCTGGTTGTGCTGATCCGATGTCACTCACAGATGTAATTACTGTACAGATGAGGCCCGTTAGACTCTCTCGCCCTCGGCGGCGCCGGCATGAATATTCACGGCCGGAGATCCAGACAGTGAGATGAAACTCCGTTCGTTCATCAGGAGGTCGGTTCTGTTATCGTTTCTCTGAGCAGGCGTGGCGGGACCCGGTCGGTTCTGAGCGGTGACATCGTCTCCTTTGGTTTCACTGAGCGGCCCAACAGGAAGAGGCGGGTCCATGAGAGATCTGTTCACACCCATCTCAATGAAACACCTTGTCAAGGATTCGACAGTGTTAGTCCGGATGTGCTGAACAAAGCTGAGGTTGATTCTACCAGAACCGACGTTTTCCTTCTTTTAGGAACCGACAATGCAGTCCGGTCCAATATATATATATATATATATATATATATATATATATATATATATATATATATATATATATATATAATATTTTACTCTAATAGTTCATGTTTTACACACTAGGGGGAGTTTTTAGTGTAAAACTCAGGTTCTGATCCGTAAATTCTCAACCATCAGTCCAGTCATGTCTAAATGTATCTGCTAAGAATCGACTCCAGGAAATCTGATGGTTTATTTCCTGAACTCATAAAACTAGTTTAACTGTATTTATCTTCATCATTGAGTCACTGTGGGATCTGATCCTAGAACAGACTGATGACATCATAGAAACAGTTAGGTTGAGTCACTGTGGGATCTGATCCTAGAACAGACTGATGACATCATAGAAACAGTCAGGTTGAGTCACTGTGGGATCTGATCCTAGAACAGACTGATGACATCATAGAAACAGTTAGTTGAGTCACTGTGGGATCTGATCCTAGACAGACTGATGACATCATAGAAACAGTTAGGTTGAGTCACTATGGGATCTGATCCTAGAGCAGACTGATGACATCATAGAAACAGTCAGGTTGAGTCACTGTGGGATCTGATCCTAGAACAGACTGATGACATCATAGAAACAGTTAGGTTGAGTCACTGTGGGATCTGATCCTAGAACAGACTGATGACATCATAGAAACAGTTAGGTTGAGTCACTGTGGGATCTGATCCTAGAACAGACTGATGACCGTAACCATATTCTGCTCCTGGCAGTAATCAGCTAGAGGGTCAGATCTCAATGTCCCGCTGATGAAGACTCATCACGCGTGGTTCTGGTGTCGCTGAGAGAATCCCTCCCTTGGCGGTCTGGGGAGATTTGATGTGCTGCAATTCTTCTGCATTCAGCTCCACGTCTCTGCTGCTTCACAACACTAAATTATTCACCTCCATGGCCGCCGGTGAGCCAGATGTGGCGGCGCTGTTGCTATTAGTCCTCCTATTATTGCTCCTCGCCTCCCTCCTCTCAAACCCTCGGTGTGTATTTTGCGTCGCGTGTGTCGATCGACAGATTACAAAAAGGCGAGCTATTACTGAGACCTGACGCCGGAGCGTGACGGTCCCAATCTAATACTGTTCTGCGGCGCCGTTCCTCTCCGCCGATCTGAGATCAAGGCCCAGAAGAGTAATCAGCATATTTAGAGGATTAATAACCTTTGGTTGAACTTCCTGTGGCGACGTAGAAGAACGGGATCCCGCGGCGTGAATGAGCGCGCGCCGCCAGACGTACGGGAGAAATGACCCTAATGATCCACACCGCCATACGTCAGGGTCGGGTCGCGTGTGGACATGAAGGAGGGGCTACATTCCTACGCTGGAACCCCGTAAATCAGCCATAACATTATAAACTCTGAGCGTTGAAGTTTCTTGTTACCATGGTTACCGGTCAGCAGGTCCGATGGAGAGAACCTTCGGTTCTGATGCTGACGTGTTGGAAACACAGAGATGGACGGGCGTAAGAATCTGAGGGACTTTGAAAAGGACCAAATTAAATTACGATGGCTTCATGACTGGATCAGAACTTGTCCAGAACTTCAGTTCTGGTGGGGTCGTTCTTGGGTTCCAGGAAGGAACAAGTTTCTTCAATTATAATCAGGTTGATTTGAAATGAGCAAAAATAAACCAAAAACATTCCGTGTAGGAGAAGCTGCTGCGTCAATCCTGCAGGACTACGTCTAGAATGACCCCACCTTGAGGAGCAAGGGGCGGAGCCTGTGTCGACCAGAACCAGAGAAAATGTGGGATGGCCACGGTACCTGCTGAACGAATGAAACCAACTGTCACTCAAAAGTCTCCTCTGTTAGATGTGTGGTTATAATCTTATGGCTGATTATGGTACCTACTGCTGCTGGTACTGGAGTCTTTCTGTGGCTTAATGGGTCCATCAGACCAGGTCTCGCTCGGACGCGTCTCCGTCAGGGTTGATGGTTCCGTGATCTTCGCGCCCCTCAGCACCAATCACAGTCCTGGAATAATTACAGAGTGGATTCCTGTTCAGAGGCATTTCAGGATTAACATGTTTAAAAGGATTTAAAAAAAAACACTTTCTTTTACACTTTCTTTTCTACTTTTGCTCACACCGGCGATGTTTTTAAGCCTCAACCAGCCGTTTGGCCGCGGCGACGCCCAATCAGGCGTCCATTATCAGGCGTATAAGAGGCTGAGGAGGTGGTTAATTCCTGATTAAACACACCTCGGAGGGCTTTATGCCACTTAGCACGCTCACCTAGTCCACTTTATTTTTTTTACAAATAATCCCTGTTTCTCTGCAAAGACTGAAATGAGATTCAACGGAAGGGAGATTTTACAAAACTGATGCAGCAGCAAGAAGAAATCTAATAATCTAATCCCATCTTCTCCTCTACTCCAACCTTCTCATGAACGACCGAGGTCTTCATCAAATCAAACTGGGACATGTTGGATCACCGGCGCCGTTCCTCCATCTGATCCGGCTGTGGGACGTCTGTCGGTGGATTAAATTGTTGCTGTCCACGTTAGGACAGGATTACCACATGATGGCATCTGTGCTCAGAGTCCACCACCCAGATGTTCTCCACGGTGGAGCTGCAGGTCTGGATCCTCTAACTGGGTCCTAAAGTCTCTGAACCGTCTCTGATGCTGTTTGTGAGACGGGAGAGGAAGACGGCGAAGGAAACACCATCTCTCTTCACCTCAGTGACCTCCTGGTCTGTGGTCTCCTGGTCTGTGGTCTCCTGGTCTGTGGTCTCCTGGTCTGTGGTCTCCTGGTCTGTGGTCTCCTGGTCTGAGGTCTCCTGGTCTGTGGTCTCCTGGTCTGTGGTCTCCTGGTCTGAGGTCTCCTGGTCTGTGGTCTCCTGGTCTGAGGTCTCCTGGTCTGTGGTCTCCTGGTCTGTGGTCTCCTGGTCTGTTCTGGTCAGAGATGGTTCTCTCAGACATGGTTCCCTCTGATATGGTTCTCTCAGACATGGTTCCCTCACACATGGTTCCCTCACACATGGTTCCCTCAGAGATGGTTCCCTCTGATATGGTTCCCTCACACATGGTTCCCTCACACATAGTTCCCTCAGAGATGGTTCCCTCACACATGGTTCCCTCACACATGGTTCCCTCAGACATGGTTCCCTGATTTAAGAAGGAAACTTCGGCGTGTTTAGAAAAAACCTGATTTCTGACATAAAACAAAAATTCATTATTTTAAGTTGCAGGTTTTTCTTAAAAGCTTCAAAAGAGGAAACTTCTGAATGTTACTGGTGCAGAAGAAGACCTGCAGGTTTCTGCTTCCAGAGATCAGAACTGTCAGACATCCATCGTCTCCGACTCCTCGCCCGTCGGTCTGACTTCCCTCTGTTTGCTGGTGCATGCTGGGATTCTGTACGTGAGCGATGGTTTGCTGCGTCCTCGGTGACGTACGACGCCTCACAGACGCCGGTTCGTCTTCCGCTCCTGCGCCGTAGGACGCCGCTGAAACTGTATCACTATTCAAATTTTCTCCATTTTTCCCCCGACTGTTGCTCTTCTTTGAAGACGGGTTAGAAGATTGTTTTATTCACAATTATTCACCAGAGAACAAAGGCTGTCATTTTCCCGGGAAAACACTCCCTCCAGATTAAAACTCACAGCGTTTCATTATTTCCTGTCAAAGACGCCGCAGCGCCGCTTTAAATTGCATTTGAGTCGTGAAAAGCTGCCGTGACCTCGCCGATGTCTGCGGGTGACGAGGGAAAGTTTCACGCAACTGACGACTTTCCAAACTTCTGACGACAACATCTCGCTGGTTTACTCGTCTACGTACGGAGGGGGAGGGGTTAGGAACCATCGGAGCATATACACAAATCTATATATGTGTATGTATATACATATATACATATATAATATGTATATATGTACATATATACATATATACATATGTATATATGTATATATGTACATATATACATACGTATATATGTACATATATACATATATACATATGTATATATGTATATATGTACATATATACATACGTATATATGTACATATATACATATGTACATATATATATATGTATATGTATATATACACATATATAAATACAAATACACATATATAAATACACATATATTTATAAATGTAATAACATTTTGAGGTGAGTGTGGTTAAAGGGGCGGAGTCAGGATTTAGTTTGTTATTCTCAGCATTCGGGTGTAGAAACTACCTGATGGAACTACAGGAAACCATCTACGGCGGTTCATCAGGTGACGGACAGAATCATTTAGATATCGCTGTTGGATGTAAATAAAGGGGCGGAGTCAAGATTTTTTCACCTTCTGCTTTTTTAACATTGGGGTCTTTAAGGGGACAGAACCAATCACCAACCGTTTGTTGGTCATTGATCAGTAAGAAACGGTCAGGAGGGTTAGGGTTAGTCAGTCGGATGAAGTCAGAGTGAGGAATGAGAACATTCCTGAGGTGAGGAGGTGTGAGGGGCAGAAGGGGGAACACGGTGAGCCGGAGGAGCTAAAAACAGCTGGATGGAAGCGGTGAGAAGGAGGAGGTGGTGGATGAGTGGGGCGATGAAGATTCAAGGCCAAAAACGAAAGCTGCCAGAGATGCATCCTGCATTGTATCCATGGCAACGGTTCTTCGACTCTATCCCTATTTCCTCCGAGGATTCGGCGATGAGCCCCCTGGAGGCTGGATAACGAACTGCGTCTGCAGCTAAACTACCGTGGGAGGGATGGAGGAGGTGGAGAAGGAGGAAGTTAATGAGTACACGGATTAACTGCTCCCAGCTAACAGTTAACGGATGGGAATCACCCGCCCACATGCATCCAACAACCCCCGTCTGATTAGAGCCGGTCCCACCGACCCAAACGGGATAATTCTGTGTTTGTTGATCCATTATTGACTTTCAGGCTTTTACACAAACAACAGAGAAATGAGAGAGACAGAGGAGGACAGAGGAGGACAGAGGAGGACGAGGCATACAAATGTCCAACAGGGACCCGTTTGTACGTCAGAGAGACGCCGACCCTCCTCCATTATCTGCAGGAGCCCACCGGACCCTCTCCCTCCGCTCCTCCTCCTCCTCGCAGCTGCTTTTGTTTTCAGCCGAGTTTTTCCGACTGAAGCTAAAGTCTGACCGTTTAAGTGTTCGTCCGACCCGCAGCCGACAACGACATCCAGGTGGGCAGCGTCTCTATCGACAGCAGAGCCGAGGAAGACGAGGGAGCAAAGGTCTGCCTGGAGCTGATAAGGAGAAGCGAGAGGTGGAGGTGGAGAGAGGCAGACGCAAATAGACGGAGAGAGAGGGAGATGATGATGATGATGATGATGAGGAGTAGGAGGAGGCATTCGAAAACAACTCTCACTTCTCCTTCCTCTGCAGGAATAAACTAATGATCTTGATTTCTGATGCATGAAGTGAAAAAAACACCTGATCATGTTTGGCTCCAGAATTCAACACTCTGCAGCTGGACCGGTTCCGTCCGGCCGAACTAACAGAATCTACAGCCGTTGGTTCGAGGCCGTTTAAATTCAGAGGTTCTGAACAAAGTTTTGGGTTTTTGCTGCGCTCTAGTCCGTTGATCCGGTTAGTTTTGGTTTTTCTCCTCTTCATGAAACGCCGACATTCTGTCAGCAGCTCCACTGAAAGAATGTCTCTTTAAAGATCAAAAGAATTAAGTCCAATTCATGCAACTCATTTTTTTGAAGTTGGATTTGGGTGAAGCCGATTCATTAAAAAAAGTAAAGTAAAAACAGTAATAACAGATAATACAAGCATAGTAATAACACAGTAATAACAGATTAATACAAGTATAGTAATAACACAGTAATAACAGATTAATACATTCTAGTAATAACACAGTAATAACAGTTTAGTACAAGTATAGTAATAACACAGTAATAACAGATTAGTACAAGTATAGTAATAACACAGTAATAACAGATTAATACAAGTATAGTAATAACACAGTAATAACAGATTAATACAAGTATAGTAATAACACAGTAATAACAGTTTCATACAAGTATAGTAATAACACAGTAATAACAGATAATACAAGCATAGTAATAACACAGTAATAACAGATTAATACAAGTATAGTAATAACACAGTAATAACAGATTAATACATTCTAGTAATAACACAGTAATAACAGTTTAGTAAAAGTATAGTAATAACACAGTAATAACAGATTAATACATTCTAGTAATAACACAGTAATAACAGTTTAGTACAAGTATAGTAATAACACAGTAATAACAGATTAGTACAAGTATAGTAATAACACAGTAATAACAGATTAATACAAGTATAGTAATAACACAGTAATAACAGATTAATACAAGTATAGTAATAACACAGTAATAACAGTTTCATACAAGTATAGTAATAACACAGTAATAACAGATAATACAAGCATAGTAATAACACAGTAATAACAGATTAATACAAGTATAGTAATAACACAGTAATAACAGATTAATACATTCTAGTAATAACACAGTAATAACAGTTTAGTACAAGTATAGTAATAACACAGTAATAACAGATTAATACAAGTATAGTAATAACACAGTAATAACAGATTAATACAAGTATAGTAATAACACAGTAATAACAGATAATACAAGTATAGTAATAACACAGTAATAACAGATAATACAAGTATAGTAATAACACAGTAATAACAGTTTAATACAAGTATAGTAATAACACAGTAATAACAGATAATACAAGTATAGTAATAACACAGTAATAACAGATAATACAAGTATAGTAATAACACAGTAATAACAGATAATACAAGTATAGTAATAACACAGTAATAACAGATAATACAAGTATAGTAATAACACAGTAATAACAGATTAAGACAAGTATAGTAATAACACAGTAATAACAGTTTAATACAAGTATAGTAATAACACAGTAATAACAGATAATACAAGTATGGTAATAACACAGTAATAACAGATAATACAAGTATAGTAATAACACAGTAATAACAGATAATACAAGTATAGTAATAACACAGTAATAACAGATAAATACAAGTATAGTAACACAGTAATAACAGTTTAATATAAGTATAGTGAAATGACAGTAATAACAGATAATACAAGTATAGTAATAACACAGTTATAACAGTTTAATACATTATAGTAATAACACAGTAATAACAGATAAATACAAGTATAGTAACACAGTAATAACAGTTTAATACAAGTATAGTGAAATGACAGTAATAACAGATAATACAAGTATAGTAATAACACAGTTATAACAGTTTAATACATTATAGTAATAACAGAGTAATAACAGATAATACAAGTATAGTAATAACACAGTAATAATAGTTTAATACACGTATAGTAATAACATAATAATAACAGTTTAATACAAGTATAGTAAAATGACAGTAATAACAGTTAAATAGTATATAAGTATAGTATATACTTCAAGTATAGTATATACTTATCGACTAGTAAATAAGTATAGTAATTACACAGTAATAATAGTTTAATATGAGTATAGTAAAAACAGTAACAGATAATACAAGTATAGTAAAAACAATAACAGTTTAATAAACGTAGATTAATAACACAGTAATAATAGTTTAATACAAGTATAGTAATAAAGTAATAATAGTTGAATACAAGTATAGTAATAACACAGTAATAACAGATAATACAAGTATAGTAATAACACAGTAATAACAGATAATACAAGTATAGTAATAACACAGTAATAATAGTTTAATACACGTATAGTAAAAACATTAATAACGGTTTAATACGAGTATAGTAAAAACACAGTAATAACAGTTTAATACGAGTATAGTAATGAAACAGTAATAACAGTTTAATACGAGTATAGTAAAAACACAGTAATAACAGTTTAATACGAGTATAGTAATGAAACAGTAATAACAGTTTAATACGAGTATAGTAATAACACAGTAATAACAGATAATACAAGTATAATAATAACACAGTAATAACAGTTTAATACACGTATAGTAAAAACAGTAATAATTTAATACAAGTATAGTAAAAACACATTAATAACAGTTTAATACAAGTACGGTAATAACACAGTAATAATAGTTTAATACACGTATAGTGAAAACATTAATAACGGTTTAATACAAGTATAGCAATAAAACAGTGATAACAGTTTAATACGAGTATAGTAAAAACACAGTAATAACAGTTTAATACGAGTATAGTAATGAAACAGTAATAACAGTTTAATACGAGTATAGTAATAACACAGTAATAACAGATAATACAAGTATAGTAATAACACAGTAATAACAGTTTAATACACGTATAGTAAAAACACAGTAATAACAGTTTAATACGAGTATAGTAATGAAACAGTAATAACAGTTTAATACGAGTATAGTAAAAACACAGTAATAACAGCTTAATTTAAGTATAGTAATAATACAGTAAAAACTGTTAAATACAAGTATCATAAAATAGATTTTGGATCAGTGGGCTAAACAGAGAGGCTGAAGTGGAAGGTGCTGGAGAGGAGCTGCTACAGATCTGAGGGAGATACTCAGAGTTTGTTTGAGTTAACGGTTGATTTAGAGGCTGACAATAACTCTACAGGAAACAGAAGCTGCTGTTTCCCAGGGCGGAGTTTTGCATTTTCTCATCTTTTTCCACTATTTGCATTATTTACTCTTATTACCTCATCACCATTGAGGTAATGATTTCTCCTTTGCATGTTTTTTGTTTGTTAACAAGATAACAGACAAACTGATTTGCACTGACCCGCCTTTGTCATATCCTGGAGTTTTTCAAAGTTTGGTGAACTTTCATGAGTTGCATCATTAAAAATGAAATAATATGAAGCCGATTGCAGAGATCCCGGCTCATGGCGAAGGTTCTGACTTAAAAGTGTCAGTTTTGGTTTGTTGTTGAAAGATTAACACCAAACCACCAAAAAGCTTTTTTATTTCTCATCTATGTATGTACTAATGAATCTACAGGAGCAGATCTATCTAGTATTTATCTTATTTCACTCTAATTGTTCCTATTTAACCCAGTAGGGGGAGTTTTTAGTGTCAAACACAGGTTCTGGTGCGTAACTTCAAGACCATCAGTCCAGTCGTGTCTAAATTTACCTCCTAAGAATCGCCTCCAGAGAATCTGTCTGGTTTATAACTGAACTCAGAAAAACTAGTTAAACTGTAGTTACCTTCATCATTGGGTCACTGTGGGATCTGATCCTGGAACAGACTGATGACATCATAGAAACAGTTAGGTTGAGTCACTGTGGGATCTGATCCTAGAACAGACTGATGACATCATAGAAACAGTTAGGTTGAGTCACTGTGGGATCTGATCCTAGAACAGACTGATGAAATCATAGAAACAGTTAGGTTGAGTCACTGTGGGATGTGATCCTAGAACAGACTGATGACATCATAGAAACAGTTAGGTTGAGTCACTCTTGGATCTGATCCTAGAACAGACTGATGACATAGAAACAGTTAGGTTGAGTCACTGTGGGATCTGATCCTAGAACAGACTGATGACATCATAGAAACAGTTAGGTTGAGTCACTGTGGGATCTGATCCTAGAACAGACTGATGACATCATAGAAACAGTTAGGTAGAGTCATTATGGGATCTGATCCTAGAACAGACTGATGACATCATAGAAACAGTTAGGTAGAGTCACTATGGGATCTGATCCTAGAACAGACTGATGATGACGCTCCTGGCCGCCATTTAAATGACCGACCTGACGCCGCTGCTGGCGTTCAGAATCCCATTTGAACCTCCAGCCTGAAATCCTGTTGGATTTGCAAAGCGGTTCTTTAGGCTGGGCTTCTGCCGCTCATCGGTTCTGTGGAGCAAAGCTCGTTTCCTAGACGACGAGATGTTAAAGCTTTTCACAGGCTTAATGGCGAGGAGCGTATTCACCTGCCTGTCAGCCTTAAGGGAGGAGGAGTGGCGGGGGGGGGGGTTCTGTCATCTGGTTCCGAGGTTCCGGGAGCAGAGTCAAAAAAATGTGGGATGAGTGGAAGCAATTCTGATCTGAAAATCAAAGCGGGAGAGAAATGAAGTGTGAGGAAGAGTGTGAGAAACAGACGTGAGGCAGAGGAGATGTTTCTTCAGAGCCGGCCTCCTTCCTGTCAGACGCGGGAGATTAGTGGCTTGTCAGGAGTGAAGGCCCACGGCTGGATCCGCCCGCTAGCTCCGTTGGCTCCATTAGCATCGTTAGCTCAGTTAGCTCAGTTAGCTCCGTGCTAATCTTCGTCCCAGGCTATCACCGGGTTTCTCAGGGAGGACAGCCCCCTGAAGGTTCTGGCTGATAGTGGGAGGAGTTAAAATCTAGTGTCTAAGTGGTTTTTCCTCCAGCTCCTGGAACCAGGGACCGGCCCAGATGGGTCCCCTGTAGATAATCAGCTTCAGGAGGTCCTTGGTGCTGAGCAGCTGATCGGCGAGACGATCTCCGTTTCCTCCGACACGTCTCTAATAAACTCAGATGTTTCAGAGTTTTACCTTTTGAAATTTATTGATCGACAACGTTTTTACCTCAAACGATCCGAAGTCCGCCAGAATCGATATCGGCGGACTGGAAGAGGGTCATGACTCCGTCCCACAGCGGGACCCCACAGACGCTGACTCATGAATAACGTTGGACGTGTCACTGAGACGGAAAGTGTTGCATATTTATAGAAGCCCTTATAAAAGCCGACACCAAACTGTTCAATCAAGAAGCTGGAAAATGAGTGAAGTTCAGATAAAAGACCAGCTTCACTGACCGATGAAGAAGGAGTCATGTTTGCAGAAACGTTTCACACTTCCTGTTCCTGCTGAAGGTCCACTTTCAGGAAGGATGTGAAACATCGTGTCGGTCCGAGATTTTGTGCTGTTTTTTAGTTCTTATTCTTATCTTCTTCTAACGTAGCTGTTAGCAGCACGTAGCATTGAGATGTACTGCATGATGCCTTCAATGTCTGATGGTGTTTCTTGGTGTTGTTGTTGTTGTTGTTGTTGTTGTTGTTGACACACTGGAGTCATACAACAGTTCTAGAGGGACGGACTGGGGTCCAGCTCCAGAAGGATTCCCAGGCGTCACCTTTCACTAAGTACATTAATTACGCCGCTGAAGCGCCGATCTAACCGCCGCCGTCTCTCCGTCTCTCTGCAGATCGAGGACATGCAGTGGCCTCGGGGGGAGCGGGACATTCCCAGCTCCGTCTGCAGCCTTCCCTGTAAAACTGGCGAGAGGAAGAAGGTGGTGAAAGGCGTTCCCTGCTGCTGGCACTGCGAGCTATGCGACGGCTACCAGTACCAGTCCGACGAGTTCACCTGCAAGCTCTGCTCCTACAACACCAGGCCCGACTCCAACCGCACTTCCTGCCAGCCGATCCCCATCATCAAACTGGAGTGGCACTCCCCCTGGGCGGTGATCCCGGTTTTCCTGGCGATGCTGGGGATAATCGCGACAATCTTTGTCATGGCTACGTTCGTACGGCACAACGACACCCCGATCGTCCGAGCGTCCGGCCGGGAGCTGAGCTACGTCCTCCTCACCGGGATATTTCTCTGTTACATCATCACGTTCCTCATGATTGCCAAGCCCGATGTGGGCGTGTGCTCCTTCAGGAGGCTTTTCCTGGGTCTGGGAATGTGCATCAGCTACGCCGCCCTCCTGACCAAAACCAACCGCATCTTCCGGATCTTTGAGCAGGGCAATAGGTCAGTGACGGCGCCCAGGCTGATCAGCCCCACCTCACAGCTGGCCATCACCTCCAGCCTCATCTCCATCCAGCTGCTGGGGGTTTTCATCTGGTTTGTGGTGGATCCGCCCAACACCATCATAGACTACGACGAGCAGAAGACCTTCAACCCGGATCTAGCGCGGGGAGTGTTGAAATGCGACATCACGGATCTTCAGATCATCTGTTCCTTGGGTTACAGCATCTTGTTGATGGTGACCTGTACTGTTTACGCCATAAAGACCCGCGGGGTCCCGGAGAGCTTTAACGAGGCCAAGCCCATCGGGTTCACCATGTACACCACCTGCATCGTGTGGCTGGCCTTCATCCCCATCTTCTTCGGCACGGCGCAGTCGGCAGAAAAGGTGAGAGCCCTCGTATGAATGGCTGAAGGAGGAGTGGGATGAAAGATTTGTAAAAATGAATCGTTGAACTGAAGCAGAACCTGTTTTTAAAGTTAAACAAAGTTTAACAAATTATTTTCACACAATTTTCTTACTTGTTTAAACTGTTTTTCAGGAAATATGATTCCCTAAACAAAATTCCTGGTATCCGCTTCTCAGATATGAGGATGTGTTTTTTTTATCTATTAAGTATGTTAGTGTGGTGACAGTGACGGATGGTTTCAAGGTGGAGGTGGGACTGCACCAAGGCCGGGCCCTGAGCCCCTTCTTGTTTGCTGTGGTGGTGGACAGACTGACAGAGGAGGTCAGCAGGAGTCTCCATGGACTCTGATGTTGGTGCAGGACACTGATATCTGTAGTGAGAGCAGGGAGCAGGGGGAGGAGAACCTGGAAAGGTGGAGGAGAACCTGGAAAGGTGGAGGAGAACCTGGAAAGGTGGAGGTGTGCACTGGAGAGAAGAGGATTGGAGGTTAGTGGCAGCGAGACAGAATACATGTGTGTGAATGAAGGAGTGGAGGTGGAGAAGGTGAAGGAGTTTAAGGACTCGACTGTTCCGAACAACTGGGAGTCTGGAAAAGGGAGTGTCGGTAGGGTGGAGTGGGTGCAGAACAGTGTGAGGAGTTATCTGTGACAGAAGAGGAGCAGTAGGAGTGAAGGGAAAGGAGGTGGAGCGAGCAGCTCTGCTGGATGGTTTAGAGACGGTGGTTCTGACCAGAGGATAGAGGTGGAGCTGAAGGTGTTAGTGGGCATGAACATATTTGAGCGTAAATGATGAGGTGGTGTAAAAACATCCTCAAGTATTGGTGCAGGTCAGAGTTGTAGGGGTATGCTAATGCTAGCAGCTGTAAACAGCTCCGGCCGACGTTCTCAGCCTGTAGAAGTAACAGCTGCTCCTTCGGTCCTGATCCGGATCTTCAGGATTCTGTACGAGTTCAAGAAAGAACTCGTGAATCTGACCATCAGATTTCCATCATTGGATGGATTTCCAGTAAACTCTTTGGAAGGGAATGAACAAAAGTCAGGAAAGAAAATATTACATTTTGGTGTTTCTGTCCAAAACCTTTAAACCCCCAAAAAGTCCGGGGTATCAGGGAATCCTCATCGTTGGTGCCGATCCTTCGTCTTCATGCGATAACTCACAAACTACCTCCTGGAATTATTTGTTCTATATTTGATACCCACATAGACCTTAGTGCCAGGAAGAACTGGATCGATTTTGGAAAGACTGTTGTCAGTTACATATTTCTGCCACTCGGGGCGCTTTGCCGCCAGAACTTTTACCTCCATCATTTCTCAAGTGTTGTGGAGGAGATCTATCTAGTATTTATAAATGTTACTCTTTTACAGTTTTTGTACAAAATGTCACATTTCATTGTGGGAGTTCAATCAGGGGGGATGCTTGTACCACGCAGGGGGATTGGGGTATTTTCAGGGACAGCGTGGGATCAGTTCTCCTTTGGAATTGTTTTGTCATTTTTCAGACAGAAACTTGCAGACAGTCTCTGCTGAAGTTTTTATGCGTAGAACTCTGGGGGCGGAGGGTCTTCAGTTACATAATCCAGACGGATGCGTCGGACCGTTCGACCCCGGAGGAATCCGCTCCCTCCGTTCCGTCGCTCTGGTCCAATCAGCAGCGTCTGTGACTGAGAGAAATGCAGCAGAACCTCCTGCAGACTGATGAAGGAAATAAAAGGAACCTTTAATTCACCTCGGTGGATTCAGGAAACGGAGATTCATCACCTCAGAGCAGCAAATCTCATTCAGTGACTGTTAGATGGATGGATGATAGATAGACTGACTCTTGTTCCGCCGCCTTCGCTCGCTATCGTCCGCCGCTGGCCAGAGGAAATGAAAACATCTCTATTCCCCTCTGAGCGGAACACACACTCTGTAAGACCGCAATTACAAAGTGACAGCGAATCACCAAAAAGCAAAAATCCATGTCAGGCGGAGCATTAATGCATCAGCGCTAATGGCTGCCTACCGGAGCTGTGTCCCGCTTTAAGAGCATAATAGCCTCCAAACGAGCGCGACGGCCGATGGAATACAATCTCCTTCTCCCTCGTGCAGAGAGAGAGGAGGGTTTGACGTGAAAGTCAATGATCCGCATCCGACAGAGAAACCACACGGATGCAAAAACAACCGTTTGATACACAAGTGTGTGGATTCCATGAGCGAGTTTGTTTAATCAGTTCGGTCCAAACGGAGCCAGAACCGCGTGCAGTGACCGAGAGTAACTGAGTGCTCAAGTGCTGCACTCAAGTATAATCAAAACATGAGCAACCAAAAAGGGGAACACAAACACAAAACCAGCACAAAGTGAATAAACTCAGTTTCATCACTTCCTTCTGGCCTGATGCCGAACGTTTGGGTCTGGCGGGCCTCAACAGAACACAAAGGGAGACTGGAGATCAGACAGATCTCCAGTCTGCCGTCCCAGAAGAGTTCTATGAGCCGGGTTGGCGTTGAGGTCTGATTGGACGGTACCACGGCTTTTATCCTCTGGTGAGAGCAGATTTGTTAAATGTCCACGTGACCTGGAGCGGTCCGTTATCTTTGGTTCTGACAGTTCTGTTCTCTTTGCTGTCACGGATGTCCCCGTCAGATTTCCGTTGATAAAACCCACCGAGTTCTAATATGTCCTCACTCCAGTCAGGTGATGCAGTAAACAGGAAATACAACGAGCGAATCAGGAAACCGGTCGAACAGAAGTTCTGTAAATATGTTTATTTACACAGAGACGGTAGAATCTACGTTTTCAGAGAGATGTCGGGATATGAGGGAAAGTTTCTGGATAATGATGAAATCCTGATTTGTGAAGGTGGAGAAAATTCTCCTGCTACTTCGAACAAATAAAAACCATCTTTGATTTTCTGGACAAAAATCTTTATTGGAGTTCTTTTTATGGAGAGTTTACTTTACAGAGGTCCGGGGTTCTGGTTCAGACCCATGCCAATGAGGAGAGACGGAACCAAAGACGATTGATCCGTTCCGACAGATGAAGAGTGACCATCAGTCTGTCAGGCACAAACCTTCAGAGTCTGGACACTGGTGGTGGTGGCTGATGGCTCGGCTGAGATGTATGATTGATGGATCTGTGAGGATTGGGTGGAGGTGTTGAGGCGGAGGTTCATTAAAGAAGAAGATGAACGGAGAATCTTATTTAGGCCTCCTCCACTCCAACAACATTTTCTTCTCTGCGTTTGGATTTTTTGTCCAAATCAAACGCTAGAAACTATAAAGAGATGTTCTGAAGAATTCCTTTCATGAAACTCTTTGACCCGTTTGAGGTGCTGATGTGAGGACGGGAGGACCGGTTAGATCTGAGGCTGTCGGAACAAAACGTGGAGGTTTAGTTTGTTTACGCACTTCTTTGTTACGTTTCTACACCTTAGGATAAGTTGACTTCTCCACGGTAACGAGGAACAGTCTGAATGCTGCAGCAGACTCTTTCTGGCTTCTGATTGGTCAACATAGATCCACGGGTTTCCTCTGTCGCCCCCTGCTGGCATGGCAGACTATCGACGGCGAGCGAGCGCCCTCTAGACGGAGAACTTTCAAATCTGTGGACGCGATTACTTTCATGTTCATGCGGATTAAACCTCCGCTAGAGGGTGATGGCGGCGGCTGATGGCGGCGGCTGATGGCGGCGGCTGATGGCGGCGGGCCAACGATGAAGGTGTGACATCACGATCGGACGGATGAGTCAGCACAGCTGGTATCGGCTCACGCCACAGAGCCTGAAGCAGGTAACGGATGTGTGAAAGGTGAATGAGCAGGAACTGATGCCCGAGTGTGCCAGGAGATAGTCCTCCTGACTGAACTCTTGGTAGATCTTCATCTCCTGTCAGGAAGAAAACGTGTCGCTGGACATGCGGGAACATCAGAAATGTTACCTGCAAAGTCACCTGAGCCACGGAACAATGGAGGGAATAAAAAGTGAAAACGGGAGAAGCGTCTGATCTGTTTGACCTTTGACTCTTCTTCTTACCTTCTCCATATATTGAAGTATTGATCCAGAACCAGGTACCAGTTTACTGCAGAGAACCTCCTCCTCTACTTTTACCTTAAGCTTCTAAAGGCAGGATCTTTACCTGTTTTGGAGTATTTTCAGAATAAAGTATCCGAGTACTTCCACCACCTCTGAGTGGGTGAATCCTCAGAAATTCTACAGAGAGCTGATGTGGTTCTGGAAACCCACCGGGTCACTAAAGCAGCCACTGCGAGCTAATTTTAGCCCCAGGCTATTGGGAGGTTCTGTCAGCATGTGAGGAGAGTTTTGGTTTTACTGAGCGTTTAAACTGAATCCAATCAGTGTTGGGGTCCATGGAGATCCGGCAGGTGTTCTGACCCAACAGTCCGATGTCAGAACTGAACCCAAAACTACAGCACCAGAGTAAAATCCTGCCATCAGAGACAGACGTACGTCTGAATCACATTATTTCCTCTCACTAACCTGGAGGGAGTAAAAGGTTCTGATGGAACTAATGACGTTTGGGTCTTTTCTGCTTCTCTGTGATGGAAGAGGAAGATAAGAGAGGTTCTGGATGGACGGAGGAAGCGGGCCGTAGATAAGAGAACTGCGAGTTAGAGAGAGCAGAGTGGTCCCGGCAGAGACAAAGAGGAAAGAAGACCCAGCATGAAATGTGGCGAGAGAAGAAAAAGTGAGGATGAGGAAGGAGAAAATGGCTCAGGGACAAAGAGAGAGAGAGAAAAGAGGGTCCAGGAGGAGAGACGGTACCGCTATGCCTCCGAGGCTTTTTTCCTTCGACCCGGCAGGAGCTCCGGACCGGCACCGATGTCGAAGCCAGATTGGAGTGAGGCGGCGTGGATGGGGTGGAGGGCGGAGGAAGACATTTATTTGTTTACACCACATTAGCGTCCATGAATAAGTAAAGATCCCATGAAGGAAATGCATCACGGCACCTTTCTGAAGCCGGCAGCGGTCCAAAGAGCAGCCGGGCCCTTCCAGCGCCGCCATCAATCTCTGACGCGTCACATACTGATGAAGTCCTCCGCATCGTTTATCAGCCTGTAATCACTGCCATCCAGCTCCACCCGCCGCTCCTCCGCCGCTCCTCCGCCGCTCCTCCGCCGCTCCTCCGCCGCTCCTCCGCCTGTGTGGTGGAGCCGCTCCTGGTGGAACCTTGATTCTGTTTGATCCGGACCAACTCTGCACCGGTGGACCTTCAGTCGGCTTGAAGCTTGTTTTCGTAAACATTGACGTTTATGATGTCACTCTGTGTTTGGACTCCTTTCTATCAGAACCAGCGTTCAGTCTTTGGTTCTACAGCGGTTCTTCTGTGGGATCAAACAGCAATGCATTAAGTCTGATTCAGACGACCCGGTTGGACCCCAGTTTTAAAACAATCTGCTTGTTGCTGACTAATTGGGTCCAAACATGAAGGCAAGGAATCGGGTCTAGAAGAATGATGTAATCAACAAACGGCGATGTGTCGTCTGGATCCACTTACTAAACACAGTGCAACCAAAAAGACCCGCAGAGGTTCTGATCCAACGGTGTGACAGTTCTTTGGTTTAATCTACCAGTCCATCTAGTTTCCAGCCCTCAGCTGTGGTCATGAGTTCTGGGTCCAGAACCCAAAGAACGAGGTCCAGGATACAAGCAGCTGCTGCTTTGGGTCAAAAGAAGTCGGTTGAGGTGGTTTGTGCATCTGATCGGAATTCTTCATCTGGCGGAGGAGGAGGAGGAGGAGGAGGAGGAGGAGAGGGAGGAGGAGGAGGAGGAGGAGGAGGAAGAGGAGGAGCAGCTTTATATCTCATCTGTCCTGGATCACCTCGGGTTCCCCCAGAAAGAGCTGGAGAGAGTTGCTGGTGTCCTTCTTAGTCTGACTAACCCACATAAGCAGAAACAAACGGATGGATGTGTGTGTATAAGTGTGTGTGTGTATAAGTCTGTGTGTGAGCATGTCTGTGTGTGTGTGTACGTGTGTGTGTGCATGTATAAGTGTGTCTGTATATGTGTGTGCACGTGTGAGTGTGTGTGTATAAGTCTGTGTGTCTATAAGTCTGTGTGTGTGTGTGTGTACGTGAGTGTGTGTATGTATAAATGTGTATGTATAAGTGTGTGTGTGTGCATGTCTGTGTGTGTGTGTATAAGTGTGTGTGTGAGAAATGACAACGTGGCCTTTGCTGCTTGTTATTACCTGACCAAAGACGAGGAGAATACAGATGAGGAGCGAGGGAGGAGTTCCACACACACACGCACACACACGCACACACACACACACACACACACACACGCACACACACACACACACACACACACACGCACACACACACACACACACACACACACACACACACTGACAAAGAGGGAAGGAAAGGAGGAGTGTTGCATTGAAGACCCTGTGGAGGGAGGAGGGGGGAGGATGTGAAGGAGTGTGTGTGTATGTGTGTGTGCGTGTGTGTGTGTGTGTGTGTTCTAGACTCCGGTTTGAGGAAGAAATACAAAGAGGAGGAGAAAGAGGGAGGAAGGGAGGAGAGGCACAGATTTCCCACACGTAGGAGCAGCAGGAGGAGCAGCAGGAGGAGCAGCAGGAGGAGCAGCAGGAGGAGCAGCAGGAGGAGGAGCAGGAGGAGGAGCTGGGGTCGGCGCTCCTGCCGCTCATGATAGAACCGCCAACAGAAGATCGGTTAAAGTCATCGATGGATTCTATGTTCAGATGTTATTGTGTCTGCGGCAGAACCAAACCTTCATCAGACTCGTCATCCAGGGTCCAGAGCCGAACCCAGACCGCCGGGAGCGAGACCCTCTCAGAGTGTTGACTATCCCAGACGTCCCTCTACCCAGCAATGTTCTCCAGCTCATCCTTGGGATTCCGAGGTGTTCTCGGATCAGATGAGAGACATACTCCCTCCAGAACGTTCTGGGTCCAGCCCGGGTTCTCCGGGCTCACAAGGATCTGAAAACCTCAAAGAGAGGCGTCCTGATCCGACGCTCACGCCGTCTCATCTGGTTCCTCTCTGGGTCCAGAGATCCAGTGAAGATGTTTCCACGACCTCACCCTGAAGAATCTCACGGGGTCACGGTCAGAGCCCAGGTCCAACAGGTGAGGTGATGAAGACTCTGAGCTTTGGACCAACTCCACTTCCTCTCAGTGTTCAAAAGATGAGCCGTGATCGTGTCTTCAGACTTTACCGGGACTTCTGCACTTCACCGTCCAATCAGAGCCAACATCTGACCAGGGAGGTGCGGTCAGGGGAGGAGTCATCATGAAATAGTGAGAAACAAATAATGATAAAATAAATAAATAGTTATATGTGTGTAGTAATACGTGCGATAAATGTGAGTTCTGTTTGATTCCAATGACTTCATTCATTTTTTATGATATAAATGGCTGAGTTTGCGTATTTCCTGTTAAAACAGGATGAGCAGAACTTCGTCTGAGACTGAGCAGTACCGCACAAACCGGGTCGACCCTTTTGCTTTTATCATCGTTTGTAAACACTTCTGTTATATATATATTTTTATAGAACAGGTCGAGTATTTTACGTGTGTGTAGAACATATTTAGTCTTCTGATCCGACATAAAAGTTTCAATGAAGAATATCCGACATAAAAGCGGGATGAAGAAGTTCCAACATAAAAGCGTGATGAAGAAGATCAGACATAAAAGGGTGATGAAGAAGTTCCGACATTAAAGCGCGATGAAGAAGATCCAACATAAAAGCGTGATGAAGAAGATCCAACATAAAAGCGTGATGAAGAAGAGCCGACATAAAAGCGTGATGAAGAAGAGCCGACATAAAAGTGTGATGAAGAAGATCCAACATAAATGCGTGATGAAGAAGTTCCGACATAAAAGCGCGATGAAGAAGATCCAACATAAACAGCGTGATGAAGAAGATCCAACATAAAAGCGTGATGAAGAAGATCCAACATAAAAGCGTGATGAAGAAGAGCCGACATAAAAGCGTGATGAAGAAGATCCAACATAACAGCGTGATGAAGAAGATCCAACATAACAGCGTGATGAAGAAGAGCCGACATAAAAGCGTGATGAAGAAGATCCAACATAACAGCGTGATGAAGAAGATCCAACATAACAGCGTGATGAAGAAGAGCCGACATAAAAGCGTGATGAAGAAGATCCAACATAACAGCGTGATGAAGAAGATCCAACATAACAGCGTGATGAAGAAGAGCCGACATAAAAGCGTGATGAAGAAGATCCAACATAAAAGCGTGATGAAGAAGAGCCGACATAAAAGCGTGATGAAGAAGATCCAACATAACAGCGTGATGAAGAAGATCCAACATAACAGCGTGATGAAGAAGAGCCGACATAAAAGCGTGATGAAGAATATAAGATGAGGCAGCAGTACCTCTGCCTCACTGAAGGGGGCGTGCTGAGCCCAAGGGTTTATGCTGGTTCTGCTGCTGCTCTTCTTCTACGCAGAGACAGAACCAGGGTCCAGTTTTCTACAGTAGTCCGGCTTTTATGTTTTTACTCTTTAAAAGTGTAAGATAGTAAATCAGAGCCGCCCCAGGAAAACCTTCAAAGGAAGAACCTATGATTTTGTATTTGGTGCGTTGACGGTAGGAAGACGTGACGCTTTAGTCTGACATGGATCACGTGACTCTTTTTAGCTCCTTTAGACAGAAAGTTCCAGTTCTGGATGTGCGTCGCCATCAGCTGTCCTCTGGAAACACTTGTGTTGTTGTTGTTGTTGTTGTTGTTGTTGTTTGTACCGTCTCCTCCAAACGGGTCAAACAGACGAAGACGTTTCCTGAAGCAGATTTTGTTTCTGTGTTTGAGAGTCTTGTTTGTTTTTGAAGCGTTCACATATTTGATGATCGGGGAACAGATTCAGCTCTTTTCTTCTTCTCCGTCCTCTTTGCTCCGATGTTCTTGTTTCCTCTCGGACTCCTGGTTCTGAGCCCAGTTTCCCATCTGGGTCAGAATACGACTGGATCCCTGGACTGAATGACAAACATTTCATCAGCGTCTGCCGCCGTCTATAAAAACGACATCAAAGCCCAAAACCAGACGAGAGGTTTCTGGGTCGAGGTTATTTCTGACCGTGTGGAGCTTCTCTTCAGCGCTGGTGTCCGGAGCAGCGGGTTGACCGTAGTCGGGTCGGTACCGGAGACATCGAACGCGCCGCAGCTGCATTTAATAATTTTCCACAGGTGGGGGTCGTGACCTCTGGTCGAGGGTCCAGCTGTGCGGCGGCCGCCCGTAAATCCCTGAACCGTTCATCTCTGAAGACTCCGTCTGGACCCGTCTGCTCTTTGTCTGCCGGGTCTTTGTCGGTTTGTCCAACCTGACGGGCGGCAGGATTGTTCAGAAGCGTGGCGCCGCTCCGGCGCGCCGGAATAGAAAAGTGTGGTTCTGATGGAAGCCCCGGAGGAGATGTGGCGATAAAGGAAACAGCTGGACCCGTGTTGATGGAACGCCTCTGGACAGGAAGTGGCTCCTGCTGTCATGTCAGGAGGTGAAAGTGTTTTTATGAGTGTCTGCTGATATTTACCTCCGCTTCCGAGGAGTCCAGGCCCGCGAGGAGGAGCAGGAGCTCTCGTCACCTTGTCCAGGAGGACAAACTCCCATGATCCCGTCTGCAGGAGTGACACCTTTTATTACTTACTTTCACTCTTTACTTTTCACCATCCCATAATTACCAGACGTCTCCCTCTGATTGGACCTTGGTCACATCTGCTAACGGTTCTGCTGGGAAGAACTTCACCGCCACGAACGTCTGATCACCTCACAGATTATCTCATGGATCAGTTCACCCGGAGCAAACATTTATAGTCTGGAGCAGAACCAGCATCCATGGTACCAGACCGGGTCCAACTCGGCAGCAGAACACAGCAGAACACAACTGGTGAGCCTTCAATCGTTTAAGGAGGGTAATCAAAATGCAAGGAGGAACTGAAGAAGAAGAAGAAGGAGAAGAAGAAGCAGAAGAAGAAGAAGAAGCAGGAGAAGGGGGGGAGGGGG
>JBBDHG010000287.1:20000-22500 GCA_037951165.1 Lophius americanus | reverse complement strand
GGAGGAGCCACAGAGAGGGAGGTGGGGTCATTAGAACCGCAGGAATCAGACTTCTGGGTAGAACCGTTCTCTGAAAAGAGGAACTGTTTGTTTTTGTTGTTGTTGTTTAAAAACGGTCCCGACTGAAAGATACAACATATTAAAATAAATGATTCTGCGTCTTTGATCTGGTTTCAAACGTCTGGATTGTTTCTCCTCCGGTTGGTTTTGTGAAAAGGTCCATTTCTTCACCAAAGGTTCTAATATGGTTCCTGTCAAACCCACCCAGCAGGGCGATGCAGGGGGGGGGCACAAACAAGGTCTGGTAATTAGGGCTCCCTGTGATCCGTGGACTGGGGGGGGGGCTCATTACGGCGGTGACAGATAGCGCTCAGTGTGGGGGGAGGAACCACCGCCAACGTTTGTTTGCAGCTCATCAGAACCGGTCCACGCTGAGGAGGCAGAGCAGAATCCGCATGAGGCCAACTCTGGTGCATTTATAATAATACTGTGAACAATCCATCAAAAATAATAAAGCATAAAAATAAAGGGAAAGATTCAAGTAACTTCATTTGAAACGTGTGTGAAGAGAACCGGATCCACCGGTACTGAGAACAGAAGCAGTTTCACTGCAGAACTTCTCTCATGAATAAGTAATGAGCTTTCAGATTTAAAAGAATAAAAAACTGATTCAATTATAGAAAATATCATAATATGTCTCTAACCAGCCCATAACCTTAACCCACCAACAGTAACCATGGTAACCAGGTCATATACCCCACCCACTGACAGTAACCATGGTAACCAGGTAATATATCCACCCTCTGACAGGTAACCATGGTAACCAGGTAATATATCCACCCACTCACAGTAACCACGGTAACCAGGTAATATATCCACCCACTGACAGTAACCATGGTAACCAGGTCATATATCCACCCACCCACAGTAACCACGGTAACCAGGTAATATATCCACCCACTGACAGTAACCATGGTAACCAGGTCATATATCCACCCTCTGACAGTAACCACGGTAACCAGGTAATATATCCACCCACTGACAGTAACCATGGTAACCAGGTAATATATCCACCCACTGACAGTAACCATGGTAACCAGGTCATATATCCACCCTCTGACAGTAACCACGGTAACCAGGTAATATATCCACCCTCTGACAGTAACCATGGTAACCAGGTAATATATCCACCCACTGACAGGTAACCATGGTAACCAGGTCATATATCCCACCCACTGACAGGTAACCATGGTAACCAGGTAATATATCCACCCACTGACAGTAGCCATGGTAACCAGGTAATATATCCCACCCACTGACAGGTAACCATGGTAACCAGGTCATATATCCCACCCACTGACAGGTAACCATGGTAACCAGGTCATATATCCCACCCACTGACAGGTAACCATGGTAACCAGGTCATATATCCCACCCACTGACAGGTAACCATGGTAACCAGGTCATATATCCCACCCACTGACAGGTAACCATGGTAACCAGGTAATATATCCACCCACTGACAGTAACAACGGTAACCAGGTAATATATCCACCCTCTGACAGTAACCATGGTAACCAGGTAATATATCCCACCCACTGACAGGTAACCATGGTAACCAGGTAATCAATGTCCTCTTGACGGTTTAACTGTTAGTTTCCCAGAATCCTCATCCCGATTCTTTCAGATTGCTCAAGAACAATGTCATGATCGTTTCCAGACGTTCTATAGACCTCAGTGTGAGGAAGAACTGGAATGATTCTTGAAAAGCTTGGTTTCATATTTCCTTCACTAGGGGGAGTTTTATCTCCATAATCACAGTTTTCTGGTGGTGATTTCCCAGCGTTGGTGGGATTAAGTCCAGATTTGTTGCGGATGAATGAACAGGAGGAATTATGGGATTTTAAATATCATATTTTACTCTAATAGTTCAGGTTTTACTCACTAGGGAGAAAAAAACATTGTTTTTGGGACAGAACTTCACATTTATAAATATCTCTGCTGTAAAAGCTCCATCCCCTGGTTGATGGAGGTCCGGTTAGAAGAACCACCCGTGTGGACAAGGAGTCCAGGACAGGACGGTCCTTCTCCACACAGACCCTGACGCCGGTCCTCTGAGGAGGAGGAGAATCTTCTTCACGTTGTACGAAACCCTCACAGAAGTCCGAGCCTGGATGGTCGATCTGTAATCTATTACCTCAGTGCTGGAGGGCGGGAACAAACATCGGGCGTGTCTCTCTTTACTAACCGCTCTCTCTTTTCTCCGGCCCCTCCCCCCAGCTCTACATCCAGACCACCACGCTGACCATCTCCATGAACCTGAGCGCCTCCGTGGCCCTCGGGATGCTCTACGTGCCCAAAGTCTACGTCATCATCTTCCACCCGGAGCTCAACATACAGAAGAGGAAGCGCTCCTTCAAAGCCGTCGCCACCGCCGCCACCCTGTCGTCCCGCCTCTCCCACAAGGCCAGCGAGCGACCCAACGGCGAGGCCAAGACGG
>JBBDHG010000287.1:0-15000 GCA_037951165.1 Lophius americanus | reverse complement strand
GACTTTCCCTTTGGGCACACAAACACTCAGTCACAGAGAGGCGTGAGAGGAAGAGTCTTTGTGTCGGCGAGGTGATGAGGATGAGGAGGATGAGGAGGTTCCAGAACAAACTCCGGGTTGGTGGGGCGTCTCTCGCTGTTGATGTCAAACCAAGCAGCCGTCTTGGCCTGGCGTGACCTTTCTACAGACCCCGCCTCCTCCTGTCTTTTACTGTACTGCCAAACAGCAAGCTCCGCCCCTCCTGTTCACCTGTGATTCCTTCAGGCTTAAACGTCGGCCACCTCTGGTTGTTGATCAGTTTTCTTTGGCGGCTGCGTTGATTTCTGACGTTGATGCATCCGTTTGATCTTCTTTCTTGGATGCTCATTGGTTTGATTTGTTTGTTTGTTTGTTTGTTTTTCTTTATTAAAGCCATATTCTTCGCTTTGAGCTTTACTTCTGCTGCCACCAGGAATCTGATGTTTGCAGGTAAAACGATCTTTGCCCCCTGACGTCCTTAAAACTTAAATGTCCGTTGATGTCCTTTGATGTCCTTTGATGTCCTCGTCCTGAAAAACAAACGATGGAAACATTTTGATAAACATCTTAGAATTTAAATCTGGACTCTTTTCTTAGTCTTAGACTTTTGCGTGTTTCAAGAAGATAATAGAAACTCAAAATGGGCGGGACCAAACAGCTGAGCAGGACATTAAAGGGTTGAGGAGCAAGGACATGAAAGCGCCGGAGGCGGCATCAGATTCCTCTGCTGGCCGCAGAAACAAAGTCAAAAAGAATTTTAAAACAACAAAAAAGAAAACAGGCGGTTCTGAAGCCTTCTTATTTGAACTGTTGAAATGTCTGTGCTACCATGACATCATTCTGATCCCCACACATGATGACTCCGCCTCCACATGATGACCCCGCCTCCACATGATGACTCCGCCTCCACATGATGTCTCTGCATGATGACCCCTCCCCATATGATGATTCCTCCCCACACGATGACTCCCCCACATGATGACTCCTCTTCCACTAGTTGACCCCTCCCCAACAGATGACTCCTCCCCCACATGATGACTCCTCCCCCACAGATGACTCCTCCCCCACAGATGACTCCTCGTCCTGATGATGACTCCTCCTCTAAATGATGAATCCTCCCCCACACATTGACTCCTCCCCCACACGTTGACTCCTCCCCCACACGTTGATCCTCCCTCCCATGTTGACCCCTCCCCCACACGTTGACCCCCCACACGTTGACTCCTCCCCCAAACGTTGACTCCTCCCCCACACCTTGACCCCTCCCCCACACGATGACCCCTCCCCCACACGTTAACCCCTCCCCCACACAATGACCCCTCCCCCACACGATGACCCCTCCCCCACACGATGACTCGTCCAGTGTTTTCTCTGTGTTTGATGATGATGAAGATGACCTTTACTGTGTTGTGGCCTCCTCTGGTCCAGGCGTCGCCGCCGTTGACGTCGTCGCCGCTGATGACGGCGTCGCCGCCGATGACGGCGTCGCCGCCGATGACGGCGTCGCTGCTGACGGCGTCGCTGCGGACGCAGCAGGAGGCTGTGAGTTGATGTGGAGGTTGACGATGCATGCCTGATGTGTTCGATGTTGAAACTGAATCTGAAAAAAAAAAGTTAAAGTCCTCACACAGCTGATCCGCCCGTCTTCTCTGAAACGTAACGTTCTTTCCGTTTGCTGTCTCCTTCCTTCCCGTCGATCTCCCTGTTCCGTTCTCACGCAGCAGAATATGGCTTTGATCGCTTTCTTATTTTCCTGAAATGATCGGAAATGGAGAAAAAGATGACTATATATTTAAAAAAGACTGTAAAAGCAGGAAGCATGTATGTTTTCTACCGTTTGTAACAGGTATCTCCATGTTGCCCTTGCTGCTTCTGTGCCGATGTTGTGGGAGAGGTTGACATTCGGCCACTCATGCAACTATTCTGTGGTGTTGTCCAAGAATGTATCATGAAATAAAAACAACATTTGGTTATTTTCTTATACACATTCCCTGAGGAGATGGAGTTTCATGCTGTGTGTCTGCAATCACTCAATCCCCTCACATCACATCCCAGAATGCATTGCATCACTGCCTGATGGCTTTTCAAAATATTTCTACCACTATTTAATATAACAAAAAATAATTAAAAATAATAAACTTTTAAATGAGATATCATCCGTTTGAATTTGGAATATCGGCAATTAAAGTATGAAGGCCTAATTAACCAACAGATACATCCCATAATGATAAACAGCATCTTAACACACAGCCTATAAATAATGTGCTTTTCTGTTAAAAATGAAGGAAAATGTCGATAATATTGATGCTACACTGTAAAAAAATAAAATAATGTTTTATAAAATGAAGGGTTAAATATACAATCCTCTTTTTACAGAGTGTAATATTGGCCTTAATATTTACTAAATATTTGTATATTGTATTTGTATTTTATTAAATATTTTATATTTTATATTTTATTTTTTAATGAAAAATTTCTGAAAGAAAAAAAACGTAAAGAAAAAAGAGATTTCAAGAATTTCTAAACAGAATTTTTTACTTTCTGAAGCATTTAGTGTCTAATTGTTGACTGTAAAAAGTAAATGGTGGAAAACATGAAAGACATAACTCTAAATTAAATTAAGTAGATGTGAATCTAACTCATTCATTTAAGTTTAGGGTTAGTTATAAATCCTTAATTGAGTTTTACCTTTTTTATTTTTTATTTTACAGTATAAAAAAGTAAAAAGAAGAAAAACATGTTTCTAGGAATTTTAACTCATATTTAGTCATAAAAGGAAATTAATCTTTGTTCTTTATATGAAAATAACCGATTCTGACCCGGTTTTTATCACCGCTGCGGTGAAGAATCTGAGACGACTCCATCGTCCACTAGAGGGCAGTAACGCGCCTGTGAGGAAGTCTGCCGCTTTAAAAGACCACAGAAGAAGAAAAGTCCTACTGCTGCAGCAAGTAGAGACAAACCGAGGTTCACTGTGTGAACCTGGACTGTCTCACTGTGTGAACCTGGACTGTCTCACTGTGTGAACCTGGACTGTCTCACTGTGTGAACCTGGACTGTTTCAATGTGTGAACCTGGACTGTTTCTCTTTGTGAACCTGGACTGTTTCTCTGTGTGAACCTGGACTGTTTCACTGTATGAACCTGGACAGAAGAGGAGAATATCAAGTCAGAGTTTTTTCTCCACTCAGGTTACATAATGTAGATAAATCTATTTATCTACATTATGTTCTGGAGGATCTGGACTTCCAGCCTGAACAAAGATGACCGGTGAGTCGGTGCTGGAGGAGAGGCTGGGTGGAGAAGAAAACAATCCTTCACTTTGGAACCTTCAGTCTGTGGTTTGCTCATTGGGCCGTCAGTCGGTTCCGTCAGTGATCTCAGACCAATCAGACAAACATGGAGGTCCGACTCCTGAAAACATCCATGAAAAAATAATCAGACTTCAGTCCCTGCTGGATCCCAACAAGGTGGAGAGACATGAGAGGACAGATGACAGAGGACAGATGACAGATGGTAGAGGACAGATGAGAGAGGACAGATGGTAGAGGACAGATGAAAGAGGACAGAGGGCAGATGATAGAGGACAGATGGTAGAGGACAGATGAGAGAGGACAGATGAGAGAGGACAGATGGTAGAGGACAGATGGTAGAGGACAGATGGTAGAGGACAGATGGTAGAGGACAGATGGTAGAGGACAGATGAGAGAGGACAGATGAGAGAGGACAGATGAGAGAGGACAGATGGTAGAGGACAGATGGTAGAGGACAGATGAGAGAGGACAGATGATAGAGGACAGATGGTAGAGGACAGATGAGAGAGGACAGATGGTAGAGGACAGATGAGAGAGGACAGATGGTAGAGGACAGATGTAGAGGACAGATGGTAGAGGACAGATGGTAGAGGACAGATGGTAGAGGACAGAGGACAGATGAGAGAGGACAGAGGACAGATGATAGAGGACAGATGGTAGAGGACAGATGGGAGAGGACAGATGAGAGAGGACAGATGAGAGAGGACAGATGGTAGAGGACAGATGGTAGAGGACAGATGGTAGAGGACAGATGAGAGAGGACAGATGAGAGAGGACAGATGAGAGAGGACAGATGGTAGAGGACAGATGGCAGAGGACAGATGAGAGGAGACAGATGAGAGAGGACAGATGATAGAGGACAGATGGTAGAAGACAGATGGGAGAGGACAGATGGGAGAGGACAGATGAGAGAGGACAGATGAGAGAGGACAGATGGGAGAGGACAGATGAGAGAGGACAGATGGTAGAGGACAGATGAGGGAGGACAGAAGATAGAGGACAGATGGTAGAGGACAGATGGCAGAGGACAGATGGGAGAGGACAGATGAGAGAGGACAGATGAGAGAGGACAGATGGTAGAGGACAGATGGTAGAGGACAGATGAGAGAGGACAGATGATAGAGGACAGATGGTAGAGGACAGATGAGAGAGGATAGATGGTAGAGGACAGATGAGAGAGGACAGATGGTAGAGGACAGATGGTAGAGGACAGATGGTAGAGGACAGATGAGAGAGGACAGATGGTAGAGGACAGATGGTAGAGGACAGATGAGAGAGGACAGATGGTAGAGGACAGATGGTAGAGGACAGATGGTAGAGGACAGATGAGAGAGGACAGATGGTAGAGGACAGATGGTAGAGGACAGATGGTAGAGGACAGATGGTAGAGGACAGATGACAGAGGACAGATGAGAGAGGACAGATGGTAGAGGACAGATGAGAGAGGACAGATGAGAGAGGACAGGTGGTAGAGGACAGATGAGAGAGGACAGATGAGAGAGGACAAATGGCAGAGGACAGATGGCAGAGGACAGATGGGAGAGGACAGATGAGAGAGGACAGATGAGAGAGGACAGATGAGAGAGGACAGATGATAGAGGACAGATGGTAGAAGACAGATGGGAGAGGACAGATGGGAGAGGACAGATGAGAGAGGACAGATGAGAGAGGACAGATGGTAGAGGAAAGATGAGAGAGGACAGATGGTAGAGGACAGATGAGAGAGGACAGATGGTAGAAGACAGATGGGAGAGGACAGATGGTAGAGGACAGATGAGAGAGGACAGATGAGAGAGGACAGATGAGAGAGGAAAGATGAGAGAGGACAGATGGTAGAGGACAGATGAGAGAGGACAGATGGTAGAGGACAGATGAGAGAGGACAGATGGTAGAAGACAGATGGGAGAGGACAGATGGTAGAGGACAGATGAGAGAGGACAGATGGTAGAAGACAGATGGGAGAGGACAGATGGGAGAAGACAGATGGGAGAGGACAGATGGTAGAGGACAGATGAGAGAGGACAGATGAGAGAGGACAGATGGTAGAGGACAGATGAGAGAGGACAGATGGTAGAGGACAGATGAGAGAGGACAGATGAGAGAGGACAGATGGTAGAGGACAGATGAGAGAGGACAGATGAGAGAGGACAGATGGTAGAGGACAGATGGTAGAGGACAGATGAGAGAGGACAGATGAGAGAGGACAGATGAGAGAGGACAGATGGTAGAGGACAGATGGTAGAGGACAGATGAGAGAGGACATATGAGAGAGGACAGATGAGAGAGGACAGATGGTAGAGGACAGATGGTAGAGGACAGATGGTAGAGGACAGATGAGAGAGGACAGATGGTAGAGGACAGATGAGAGAGGACAGATCAGTTAAGTGAACTCTCAGGATTTTACATTGCGGTCAGTCGTTATAGTGAGTCAGTGGCTGTTTGACGGTCCTCTGTCTTCTGGGCGATGAATCGTTCGTCCTGTTGTCCCAGACTGGTTCCACTGCGTCTCAGAGCAGCGAGCGGCGAGGAGGAACCGTTGGGAGGTCCTCTGAGGTTCTGCCCATGCGACGTGTTGTAGCTCCTCCTTTTCCTCCTTCAGTCGCTCCCAATACACTCAAAGTCAAGAGACTGATGTGAACTGCTTTGATCCCTCTGTGATTGACAGGTGGCGGTCCCTCCGACGCCCTTGGTTCTGCTCCGAGGAATGTGGAAACGCGGAGACCTTGAGGGAGGGAGGAGTCACATTCCAGCGGGTCTTTGAAGTACGGCGGCCTTGTCACAAGGCTGTGATGCGTTTACAGCCGCAGTTAATCTACGAACCCCGTCATCCCAGACTGGATTCACTCCTCCTGCCTCAGCAGGTTCTGACCGGGTTCTGCACCAGGAGAATTCTGACGTCTGGAGAATTCTGCCCAGTGATGTCATACGCTGTAAAAACTCCTACTAAGTACATCCGTCTAACTCCTCCTGATGGACGACCCGATCACTGATCACCACACATTCCAGTCAGAACCACAGACCCGTTGTTGGACCGAGTCAGATCACAGAATCTTCAAATATCTCAATGTTCAATTTATTTATTTGATCTTAAAATGATGAAATATATCTTTCTATTCTTTCTATGTTTCTGTCTGTCTCTCTGTCTGTCTGTCTTTCTCCGTCTGTCTGTCTGTCTGTCTGTCTGTCTGTCTGTCTGTCTGTCTGTCTGTCTGTCTGTCTGTCTGTCTGTCTGTCTGTCTCTCTATCTGTCTGTCTGTCTGTCTGTCTGTCTCCATCTCTCTGTCTGTCTGTCTCTCTGTCTGTCTGTCTCTCTGTCTGTCTGTCTGTCTCCGTCTGTCTCTCTGTCTGTCTATCTCTCTATCTGTCTCTCTGTCTGTCTGTCTCCATCTCTCTGTCTGTCTGTCTGTCTGTCTGTCTCCGTCTGTCTGTCTGTCTGTCTGTCTGCCTGTCTCTCTGTCTGTCTGTCTGTCTCTCTGTCTGTCTGTCTGTCTGCCTGTCTGTCTCTCTGTCTGTCTGTCTCTCTGTCTGTCTGTCTGTCTCCGTCTGTCTCTCTGTCTGTCTATCTCTCTATCTGTCTCTCTGTCTGTCTGTCTCCATCTCTCTGTCTGTCTGTCTGTCTGTCTGTCTGTCTCCGTCTGTCTGTCTGTCTGTCTGTCTGTCTGTCTGTCTGTCTATCTGTCTCTCTGTCTGTCTGTCTGTCTGCCTGCCTGTCTCTCTGTCTGTCTGTCTCTCTGTCTGTCTCCGTCCGTCTGTCTCTCTGTCTGTCTCCATCTCTCTGTCTGTCTGTCTGTCTGTCTGTCTGTCTGTCTCTCTGTCTGTCTGTCTGTCTGTCTGTCTGTCTGAACTTTTGTCCAGAGGTGATTTAGTTTTGGTGACGTTACGTTTTCTCAGCGTTTAAGATGAAATCTAAAATAAGGCGTGTGGCGCAGTGACATCACAACGTGGCTAATGCTGCATTTGTTCCTATGATTCCTTTCATGTTCCTTTGGGGGTGGAGCAGTGGGGTCAGTGGGCTGAACGGACGCTGAAGTGGAAGGTGCAGGAGATGAGCGACTACAGGGTATCTGAGAGATGCTCAGAGAGTTTGTTGGAGTTGTCAGTAGATGTAGAGGCTGGCAGTAACTCAGACTTTAATGGAGGAATCTGCAGGAAGTCTGTACGACCCAAACGGACCAGAACATTATGTCCATTACGTTTTCAGCACCACCTCTCCTCTTTGACCTGACAGGTGTTTATATTCATTCTGGTACTGTTCTGACCCACTGAACCCAGAACCCTGCTGCCTTGTGATCACACCGGCGTGAACTCGCCGCTGAGGACAACGTCAACCACGTACGACCAAAGTGAAGCGTCCAGTGGAACCAGGATGAAGGTTTCTGGTCTCGTTTGGACCTGAAGATGTCAGGTCCAAGGTTCTGGAGACGTTAACCTTGGACCGACTCTCACGCACGAACCATTGAGTATTTTACAAACATCTGTATTTAGAACTTATTTCATGAACCGTTTTAAAACAAAGCTTCTGAATAAAAACAGTTAAAAATTACCGTTTCAAGCGTCTCAAACTTCACGACGAGACGAAACCTGGACGTTTGTTTCATTTTCTTCTGGAGCTTCTCTTTCCTCGCTGCCGTAGATTGTCTTCCCGCTGTGACAAAGAGGAGAACCGGGTCATGACAAATATTTCAATATTTGAATGTCTAATTTGAGATAAGCCCGACGTCGCGGCGAGGCAATTAAAGAGCGAGAAGGAAGTGAATGGATTATCTTAACGGGCATCAGGGCGACCGCGGGGAAGAAGTGAAGCCGGCATCGTGGAGGGAGGAGGGAGGAGGGAGGAGGGAGGAGGGAGGAGGGAGGAGACGCCGGGATCTGACACGGCATCAATGAAACGCTAGAAAGGAAGTTGTTGCTGTGCGGCGGCTTCTTTGGCGCTGTGCCATCAGCGGCGTTCTTCTTGATGAGGTCATCTCTGCTATCGGCCCTCAGATAGCAGTCGTCAATGGAAGCCAATTTAAAATGTCCAGGGCAGAACCAGTTATTAACCCGCCTGCCAGAGACCTGGACCTCCTCCTGTGTCTCTGCAGGGAGGTGAGGGGAGGTGAAGGGGGCTGGGGGGAGGTGGGGAGGCGGGACTTGAACATCAGTTTAAAAATCAGATTATTGGTTTGACATTTTGCATTTATAGACGCCGCGGTCAAAGACGAGAACTTCCCAGAGGAGACGGACACAGCAGGACGGACGTGTCCTTCAGGCGGTTCTGATCCTGAACATCGGGACTGGTGTTTCAGAAAACCAGCAGAACCGGATCAAAGACTCAACAAAAGGTTCCTGGTGATGAAATGAAAGGAGCGTCTGAAGTTAAAGTTAAAGTCTATTAAGTTTGTACAAACATCATATATTTACACATAAACATATAAACACATTTAATGATGGGGAATTTGTTTCCGTGATTCTTGAAGGTTTTATTTTTTTCAGTGTGGCGTTCATGAGTTCCTGTTTATGACTGTGGCCCAATTAAATCCACTTGAATTATCTCCGGTTGGTCCCTTGTCACCCGACGCTGAAGGTGCGATGGAATATTTGGCTCCTCCCCCACACATGGAAAAGTTCAGTCTCCTCCCCCGGCGTCACAAAGGCTCGTTAAAAGATAAATAATAACATAAAACGTGTTTTTGTTGTTTTCAAGTCTGTCGGCCTTCATTCTGTTTTAGAGGGGGACGTTAATGTTCAGGGGTCCGACGTCAAACCAGCATGAACCCAGACCCTGACCCGCCCACTTCCTTCATATTTACAGTGGTTCTACGTTTGGTTTAATTTACTGCCCATGAAAAAGTCTTACAGACAAGTTTCGTTTCCGTAGAAGAGAATCCATCGACTTAAGAAACTTCCTCCAAACTCAATCATACGGTTTCTTGAAGATCGTCCAAAATCCCACAATGTTTTAAGTCCTTGAAAATAAAACGAGTCCAATCTGGTCCAATCCTCCGTCCTCCGACCCAGTTCCATTCACCTCCATCCAAACGATTCGCTCGATTCTGCCGACAACGCAACCAACTAATCAACGAGGCAAATTCAATCCTCTTTTAAGAAAGTGGGACCACGACCCCAGCCACAGGTTCTGACCCATTCTGTCACTCCACAGGTTCTGACCCAGTCTACCAGTCCATAGGTTCTGACCCAGTCTACCACTCCACAGGTTCTGACCCAGTCTACCACTCCATAGGTTCTGACCCAGTCTACCACTCCATAGGTTCTGACCCTGTCTACCACTCCATAGGTTCTGACCCTGTCTACCACTCCATAGGTTCTGACCCTGTCTACCACTCCATAGCTTCTGACCCAGTCCAACAAGAGACATTGAGAAGGCGTGTCAACGCCAGATCCTGTAACAGAGAGACGACGGATTAAAAACTGAATGACCTTCAAATACCTAGTATTTCATTTATCTTGTACTTCAAATACCTAGTATTTCATTTATCTTGTACTTCAAATACTAGGTATTTGACGGCGTCTTTGAATCTTTTCACATAATAACAGCAAAAATGACCTTCAGTCGGTCCCTTTGCCGTAAACATTTGTCCACCACAACACAAGGGAAGCGTTCCCAGGGGACATTTAAACGTGAAGCACCTCGCCATCCATTCCTCATATTTTTGGCTCCTCCTTTAAGTTCCGGGTCGTGTGGTCATGTGACTCGGAATAAACCTTTAATCCTCAATGTTTGTGTTTTCATCTGTTCTCTTCGTCACATGAAGCATTAAAAAGGCTTCCAGCCGTGTCGCACCTTTAAGTGTCCTCTGGAAACACTTCTGTTGTGTTGTGGTGTTTACAGCCTGTTTTTCTCAATGTCTTTGTGTCGGAGTCTGACGGGAAACGACACGACGCGAATAAAGAGACGCCGTCAGGAAGAGACAATGTTCCCACGGCGTCTGTCCTCACACGGCGGGCACCGGGCGGGTCGGTGGCTGATTTAAATCGATCGTGTCTTATAAAAAGTAAATGAATGTGGAGAATGAATTCATAATAAACAGGTGCCCGAAGCCCCTCCCACAACGCCATCCCTCCAACAAACATCCGTATTCAGAAACTGTAAAATAGAGCAGTCCAATCAGGAGAGACGGAGAATGAAGGACAGTTGAATCTTTATTCTAACAGATATGATAATTAGTCTCCGATCCAGAGCTGCTCGCCTGGAACATCAAAGGAATCAAAGGAACAAAGTCAGCCTGACAGGTAACCATGGTAACCAGGTAATATATCCCACCCACTGACAGGTAACCACGGTAACCAGGTAATATATCCCACCCACTGACAGGTAACCACGGTAACCGGGTAATATATCCCACCCACTGACAGGTAACCACGGTAACCGGGTAATATATCCCACCCACTGACAGGTAGCCATGGTAACCAGGTAATATATCCACCCACTGACAGGTAACCATGGCAACCAGGTAATATATCCACCCACTGACAGGTCACCATGGTAACCAGGTAATATATCCACCCACTGACAGGTAACCATGGTAACCAGGTAATATATCCACCCACTGACAGGTAACCATGGTAACCAGGTAATATATCCCACCCACTGACAGGTAACCACGGTAACCAGGTAATATATCCCACCCACTGACAGGTAACCACGGTAACCAGGTAATATATCCCACCCACTGACAGGTAACCACGGTAACCGGGTAATATATCCCACCCACTGACAGGTAACCACGGTAACCGGGTAATATATCCCACCCACTGACAGGTAGCCATGGTAACCAGGTAATATATCCACCCACTGACAGGTAACCATGGCAACCAGGTAATATATCCACCCACTGACAGGTCACCATGGTAACCAGGTAATATATCCACCCACTGACAGGTAACCATGGTAACCAGGTAATATATCCACCCACTGACAGGTAACCATGGTAACCAGGTAATATATCCACCCACTGCTTTCATGTAACGAAGTGGTCAGTTTTTCTGACTTCTCATTAATAGCAATCAATTCCAAAATTGTCTCTCCATGTCCATAATAATCAGGAGAACCAGGAGAACCAGGAGAACCAGGAGAACCAGGAGAACCAGCAGAACCAGGGGAACCAGGAGAACCAGGAGAACCGACACTCGTATTGAGTTTATTTCAATAATTGGACCTACGTTTCCTCCAGAGACTCGTTTGTCTTGACTCCACCTCCATCACCATGGAAACAGCTGAGTCAGCAGATTAAACCAGCTGAACTTTTATTGCTACCACAGAGATGAATAAACGTATTTCCTCCCTCTGTTTGTCCCTGAGCTCCTCTCAGTCCTCCAGCTGGAGTCTGTGGACCCTGTTCTGTAGTCTGAGCGTGAGGGGGCCGAAGATCAAAGCCGAAGCCAGAATACATCAGCCGCTGTCACTCGTACAGCGGCCCGGCCCGGTGCGGCCCGGCCCGGTGCGGCCCGGCGCCTTATCTGGGGCGAACAGGCAGAAGATGTTTCTTCTGGTGAAGTGCAGCCGGAGCTGAGCGGGAAAATACTCCAGCGTTTATCTGGTGACGGTTGGACGCCGTAGGACGAATCTTCAGCAGCGCCGCCGAGGAAAACTACAGTCTGAATGTTTGAGAAGACATCAGAGCGACCCGGCGGCGAGGACGCTCCGAAAACAAGTTCTAGTCCGTGGGTTGGGTCTAACAGCTGCTGGACAGAACACCAGTTATTAGCCTATTTATGAGTTCTGTCCACACGAGACCCACCTGGTGGGTCGGGTGGTGTTGGCGGGGGTGGAGCCGCTAGAAGAGGAAGGAGCAGAGAAGGTGGAGAGAAGAACGGATCCACGGTCTCTGATCACAGTCATGTCCACCGGAGTCCTCTGAGCTGGACACGGTTTACAGCGGCTCCCTTTCTGGGTCGCCACAGCGGATCACCGGTTTCCATCCACTGGTCGGTACCCCGTTGTCTGACAGTACCAGTGACGGTGTTGGCATGTCCCCATCCAAACACATCCCAACATGCCCACATCCAAACACATCCCAACATGTCCAAATCCAAACACATCCCAACATGTCCACATCCAAACACATCCCAACATGCCCACATCCAAACATGCCCACATCCAAACACATCCCAACATGTCCACATCCAAACATGCCCACATCCAAACACATCCCAACATGCCCACATCCAAACATGCCCACATCCAAACACATCCCAACATGTCCACATCCAAACATGCCCACATCCAAACACATCCCAACATGCCCACATCCAAACATGCCCACATCCAAACACATCCCAACATGTCCACATCCAAACATGCCCACATCCAAACACATCCCAACATGCCCACATCCAAACATGCCCACATCCAAACACATCCCAACATGTCCACATCCAAACATGCCCACATCCAAACACATCCCAACATGTCCAAATCCAAACACATCCCAACATGTCCACATCCAAACACATCCCAACATGCCCACATCCAAACATGCCCACATCCAAACACATCCCAACATGCCCACATCCAAACATGCCCACATCCAAACACATCCCAACATGTCCACATCCAAACATGCCCACATCCAAACACATCCCAACATGCCCACATCCAAACATGCCCACATCCAAACACATCCCAACATGTCCACATCCAAACATGTCCACATCCAAACATGCCCACATCCAAACACATCCCAACATGCCCACATCCAAATACATCCCAACATGTCCACATCCAAACACATCCCAACATGTCCACATCCAAACATGCCCACATCCAAACATGCCCACATCCAAACATGCCCACATCCAAACACATCCCAACATGTCCACATCCAAACATACCCACATCCAAACATGTCCACATCCAAACACATCCCAACATGTCCACATCCAAACATGCCCACATCCAAACACATCCCAACATGTCCACATCCAAACACATCCCAACATGTCCACATCCAAACACATCCCAACATGTCCACATCCAAACATGCCCACATCCAAACACATCCCAACATGCCCACATCCAAATACATCCCAACATGTCCACATCCAAACATGCCCACATCCAAACACATCCCAACATGTCCACATCCAAACATGCCCACATCCAAACACATCCCAACATGTCCACATCTAAACATGCCCACATCCAAACAAGCCCACATCCCAACATGTCCAAATCCAAACACATCCCAACATGTCCACATCCAAACACATCCCAACATGTCCACATCCAAACACATCCCAACATGTCCACATTCCAACACGTGCATTGATGATTGCGTAGACTCTTGTTGGATGGATGTGTGGACAAAGGACAAGTAGATGGGACAGGCGGATGGATGAGAAGATATATTGATTAATGGATTAATGAATGAATTGAAGAGTAGATAAATGAGTGAATGAATGATTGGATGGATGGATGGATGGATGGAGGGATGGATGGATGGATGGAGGGATGGATGGAGGGATGGAGGGATGGATGGATGGATGGAGGGATGGATGGATGGATGGAGGGATGGAGGGATGGATGGATGGATGGATGGAGGGATGGAGGGATGGATGGAGGGATGGAGGGATGGATGGATGGATGGAGGGATGGAGGGATGGATGGATGGAGGGATGGATGGAGGGATGGATGGATGGATGGATGGAGGGATGGATGGATGGATGGATGGAGGAGGAGAGGATGGTTGGATCGGGACAGAGAAACAGCAGTCGGTTGATTTTACACACTTCCTGTGTGGCGGACTGATGTTCACGCGGCGGCGCTGAAACTCTTGACCTTGGGCTGCAGAGAACCTTGAGGAAATGAAATGGGTTTTATCTGGTTCAGACCGGTTCTTCATCACCCAGGCAGATGGTAGATTCCACAAAAACCACGACGACGGCGTGCGCTGATCATTTGTTTGGGATGGCAGAAGATGAGGAGAGGTCCTCCTGGTAACGACCCATCCATCACTGAGATGTGGAGGAGGAATGGTGGCTGTGATGAAGATGTTCCTTCAAGCACCAACGTAGGAGCAAACGGGTCCAATAATTCATCCCCGCTATTACTGTGCAGTCAGGCGTCCACCAGCAGGGAGCTGTGCTCCTCACCTGGAGGTAGAAGGAACACCAACCACAGGTCCAACTGGGCCCGATTCATAACAACATTTCCCCCTAGTGGATAAAATATGACCTCTCAGAGGATGATCTCATCTATAGAAGAGATCTCCTCCAGTAGATTCATAGGTTCATGGAAAATCTCTCTGTGTTACAGAATCAGAACCAGAACTTTAAAAACCCTTCCACGTCCTGCTCAGCTGTTTGTGAGAATGATGTCTCGGATCGGCGTCACGGATCTGAAACTCTTCCTCGGCAGAAGATCCATCCCTACGTGAACTTTGAGAAAAATTCCTTTTCAACCCTTTGAACTCTCTTCCAGGTAGAGGAACTAACGCCGTCGATCACATGACCTCCAGCTCTGGAGAGTTCTGAAGGCACCAGAAGAAAACTCATGCAGACGGTCCAGTCATATTATTCTGTTGGTTCTGGTAATAATGTTGTGAAGATGTGAGATCAAGGAGGTTCTTACAGAAACTGATCTTTCTCTGCTGATGAGGCACGAAGGAATAAGGTGAAACTCAAATGATGAAGACAGTTCCTCTTCATCTCGCTGAATTAAAGGTCGG